>VOQK01042350.1:27079-46269 GCA_015052645.1 Benitochromis conjunctus | reverse complement strand
AAATGCTCCCATACAGCGTGGTTATAATCTTGCTTAATCTTGATCGGTGGTTGTATGAGGTCAAAGTAACCTTCCCATCAGCTGTCTATTGTAAACCCAAACACGCACACACACACACACACACACACACCCTCAGGTTAGAGTAATATCAGAAAAATAAATGATGCAGCCAGCTAAACTTTCTTCTCTGAGTGCTGTACATGACCCAGGGGTTGAGGAAATTGGAGGAAAAGGTAGGAAATGACTGTTAAAGCGTGTTAGTGGCCATACACAGGCACGCTTCTGTGGCTAAGGTAGTGGCACCTTGTTGCCCTCCTCCTGATTTGAGCAAGCCCTGGGGATGAGGTGTGTTTACCTCCCTCAGCTTGCCTGCTTCACCCCTAACAGGAGCCAGTCACTGCACAACCTGTTAATTGATGCTGAGGGACGTAGTGCTGAAAGCAGCCTGTCCTCACATCGACGGGCTTCGATTTCCTTTTAATCTCTCCACACATGCACGTAAGCCTGCGCAGCTGATGTATGGACATGCAAACACACACACGGCTTCACCTTACTTCATGGTTAATGTGCTCTCTCCAGAGGTGGAACCGGATATTATAGGTGTGTTTTGTGTGTGCGCACCACGCAATAATGAGATGAAGTGGGGTGTGAGAGGTAGAAAGGGTCCTCTGTGGCAGTGAAGAGAGCGCTGGCCCCGCTCCACAGAAGTTCTCTGTCTCTCTGCTTGAACACACTTAAATGAGGCATCTGTGTGAATCTCAGTGCGTCTCTCTGTGACGCTGGTTCCGTCTGCTGCTGCCTCAAAAAAAACCCAAAAAACACAACAGCAACAACTACATCTTTAAAAATGCTCTTAACGCGTAATCAGGGATGCTGTTCCTAACAGATGCTCATTCACAGGATCTGAACTGTCTTTACCCTGTTTGCATAAAAAAAACTTTAGCAATAGTAGACTCACAAAGACTTACATTCAAATACAGTAAGCCTCTGAGAGAGAAATTGTGCGTTAAACTTGATGTAAACCTACACTGATCCCCTTGATTAAACAATAATGTTTTGTTTGTTAAGGTCATTAAGATCACTAACATTCTGCATCATTTGAGCCCATGAACACTGAGCAAAATGGAAAGCCCATGTTCAGTGGCACTTTAGGTGGATGCCTCATTTGTAACCACAGCCTCCACATATAATGTTGCAAGATGGCTGCTCAGATGAAAGACATTTAGGAGCCCCGTTTTTGGCAAGCAGCAAACGGCAGTCTATCTGATTGGGCATTGAAGATGTCCTGGTATGCCAAAATGGCAACTTTCCTGATAACCCTCAAGCAACTGGAAGTCATTAAGCTCTCATGTTAGATTTTCTCCCATTTGGCTGTTACTTTCGGTTCAGAAAAAGATTTTGTTTTTTCCTCCGCCAGGTTTGCATTTTCCTCAAACTGAGAATAAATAAATTTAGCAACCAACGAACAAATGGCAACAAATAAAAACTGCCTTTAATTCGGAAGTGGGAATATTGCTGCTGTTGCTTGGCTCTAAATCCTCTCCTTTGGGTATGTGTGCTTTGGTGTTTGTTCCACTGAAACATAATGAGCTCCAGCCGCTTTGCATCTATATCAAAGCCTGATGAGGTTTTCATAAGACTGCATGCTCTCTAACTGAGTTATGTCACAGTTCCTTAAAAGAAAAAACAGTGATGACATGGCACTGATTTTAGCCAGTGGAGTCTGGAACTTTGATGGCTGCCGATTCACCGTGCCAGTGAGACACGAGGACAGAGTTTGTTTTCTGCACCGTCACGACTTGGAAAAGTTTCATGCTGACAGTTTGCTGTTTTGGGGAAGCATTAGTGTAATGCTTTGTTTGTGCTGCTAGCCAAGGTTCCCATGGACCTTGGGAATTTTTGCGCATTTATCATTGCCATAGCTTTCTAGCACCCACCTATTGTAGAATCAACATTTCACATCCTAGGGGAAATCCTTGAATGTTTGTGATGGTAGTGCATTAGCTTTAAATTAGAGCATTTCATAAGGATCTCTTGACGGAAGCAGGAATGAACAAGGAGCACTTACTGTGATGCCAAATTCTGACAAATGTTATGTTTTTGCACCATGAGCAGTTCAACAGTATGGGAATTGCACTGTTTTGCTTCTGTGAATGAGCAGATTGATGGCTCCCAGAGTCAAAGTTATAAATAAAAGACACATAAAGACAGCGTTTTTTTCCTAGGATTAAGATGAAGAACTCTTAGCATCATTTGATTTTTACTCTAGTACTTTTGTATGGTTTAAGGAAAGACGGATACAGGATAAATGACTATGTTCGTATTGGTCGCTTGAGTGCTTTAATACTTTTTTTTATGATAATCATACCACCAAAACAAAAATCCCATAAGCCTCAGCTGTACTTTTAGCACTAATTAGCAAATGCTAGCATGCTAATAAGTTAAATTAAGCAAGATGGTAAATAAGCTGATGTTAGTGTTTAGCTCAAGCGTTGCTTCTCAGATCCTTCTAGCTGGGCTGTCTCAGGTTTGTTTCTGCATTTTGTAAGACCTAGGGTTATTCTAAACTAAGTTTCCTCTAGCCATACACGGTATATCAAAGATGGACATAGCTACTGGTTTGCAAAGTCCTCTTCTGAAGTATCCAGATTAGCATCATAGCTATCATAACTGTCTTTGCTTCTCTTGTTTTTTTAATTTTAATTCTAATCGTACTGTGTGTGAGAAAGTTTTTTGCATCAGTGTGTGTGTGTGTGTGTGTATGGATGGGGGGTGTTATAAGCTGTTTAGTGGCTGTCTGTGGTTAAACTAGGGGTGATGTTGTCAGTCAGATTCCAGGCCTTTGTTTAACTAAGCAGTGAAAATAGGACAAGAGTTTCAGTGCTAAACTCCACGGAGAGCAGCTACACTTGTTAATGCGCTTCACTATGTGGATGTGTGTGCAACATGCATGTGTGTAAGTCGTCCCAGGTGTGGCCAGGTGTTTAAGGTCACATCACGGGTGAACAGACATTCCTCTGATAGAGTGGAGTGGATCGGGCAGCGAGAGAGAAAGTGGACCGTCGTTTCCCCTCCAGTGATCACCCCACTAACCTGAGCTTTACGCACTCACACGCACAAATGTGTGCACACGCAGAGGAGAACACACATGGCTGTGCTGTGTTGTTCACCTGCGGAACCATGAGTGCTTTTATCAGTTTTCTCCAGGGCTGGCTCAAATAAACTTCGTGTAACATGATCAGACTGTCAGTTCAACTGTCTGCACGCACACACACATACACTTCTCGTGTGTGTTTAACAGCAAGTCCTTCCAACTAGCTGTCTGTCCTCAGCTCACTTTTGTGTGTGTATGGGGTGTTTTTATTGGCGGTGGGGGGGCTCAATCACATGAATGCAACGGAGAAGCCATTAGCTTGTCCTAGACAGAAAGAGGGAGACTGTCTGAGCCTCATCACTTTCCTATGAAGCTCATCCCAAGCATCCCTCCTCTTTCAGCTTGTCGTTTTCCCCTCCTCTCCTCCTCAATGCTGCTTTTGTCTGTTATATTAGAGTGCTGGAGGTCTTGTCATGACCTAACAAAGATGCATCAGAGAGAATTTAAGAGTAGTGTTTGGTTTCAGTGTTCAGTTCATTATGTGCAAATGTTTTTTCCAGCTATCATTATGACTGATGGCATGCAGACTGACAGGCTTTGTGATGCTGCAGCTTTATGAAAAAGGAGGTGGTTAGTTTTAATGCCCTTCAATCAATAGGGTAAAGGCCTGGTCACGCCTGCAGATAGAGCAGTGAAATTGTGCAGCAAAGTCAGTTGATTCCAAAGGAATTGCTGACTTCTCTCAGCAATCAGTGAGTTTCCTTACAAGGACAAATCCCGTCATACACCAAACAAACTTGATGACGTATAAAGTTTACAAAACCTTTATGAGTAATTGTGAATTTATGTGAAATCTTTAACCCTTTCACGCATAGTGGTCACTACAGTGGACAGCTATTCAAAGGCTGTTTTCTTGTATTTGTGACAGTGTTGATGGTATACTTGCACATGAACCACTACATTGGACACTGATGTGTCACTCCATACCAAATTCATAAGTCAAAACATATGTTGTTATTTACTTTGAGAATTTACTGGATCAATAGGTTTACAGGTGGTACATTGGCAAGAAACATTAATTGGGTGGACTAAACAAAAAAGCAAAAGAAAAAGAAGGACCTAACTGCATTTGCATTTTTCCCCAAAAACACAAAATGCAAATTCAGGCAGAAACTACAAAGGAAACTGAGGTCAACAGCCTGACAGAGACCGAGGGATAATAAGGTCCAGATGAACTTAATCAATACAGTTACAAGCACACGAAAACGAACAAAGAAAGGAAGTAAAAAAGTTAGAAAACCTTATGGGGAAATGACCTTGAAAATAAATAAAGAGGACATATATATGTGACACAGTGACTCACCCAGAGTGTAACTTTCTTGTATTTATGACTGCTTTAATAGACTGTGCACAATCTGCTTTTACAATATATTTGTTCTTCCTTCTGGGCATTGACGGCAGAATTTTACAGTTATTTTAGGATGAACTCTGAAATTGGATTGGCTGTCTGTGGGAGATTTCCTGTTCCATTAAGACAGGTCAACTAGTGGACTCTTCACTGAGACGTCTGCCTTATTTGTGTTTTCCTGTCTGCATTAATCAACTTGAGGGTATTACTTGCTTTTTGTGGCAGAAAACAAACAGTACAAACAAGGTTTCATAACAGGAGAGTGGCAACACATGCAGAGTCGGACATTTCTGTCAAGGCTCATGCTGTCACCCAAATGTGTCCGATGAATGCTGCAGTACGAGCTGAAAGTGAACGTTGGGACCACAGAGCTGATTTTCTTAAGGGCCTTGGGCATTTTTCCAGGAACTCTCAGGCTCCTAAGGGACCTGGACTCTGCAGCATGAAAAAGGCTGCCTCAAGGGAACTGGATGTGTTTAAGGAACTCTACATGTCTGCTACCTCCACCCACTTTAAGGCTGCCCTCCTTAGGTCAACAGCGGCTCCCCTTTCAAGGCTGTTTGACCAACAAGCATGTCTCTGCATTTGCAAGTTGGCACCTCCTGATTTAAGGAACCCTGCGTTTGCATATTTGCTCGAGATGGAGGATTTAAGACGACCTTGTTGGTCAGGCTCAGAACTCAGGGTTGCTAGGCGGAGAGCATGACTCCTGAAAGTAAAGAGTGACTTAGAGCTCAAAGTTTGTCTGCTCACTAAGTGCAGATTTGGACAAGAGAGATGTGCTGCTTTACTCCATTTTTAAAAGCTGCAAAATACAGTCCGGTGAAGCCAGTGGAATTAAAAATTAAAATACCCAAGGAACCACAAGTAAGCCAGCAGTCTAAAAGAGTTGGGGTGACGTAGTACTATGGGGATTTTAAGTTGTCTGAAAGAGTCTGAAAACCTGCATTATCTGTAGTACCCAGCAGGGGGTGACTTCCGTGGTTTCTGAAATACTTCCAATCATATCGTTTTTTTCCCTTCTTATTAGTAATTCTATTTGAGTACATAAAACCCATAGCCAGTACAAAGTTGCCATTACCCTGCCATTGTCCTTAATATTACTTTTTATGTCAAATAATACGACAATAGTTATACGTTTTTATTAAAATAAAAATAAACCTTCATCATGGCAGTCTTCATGGTTCTTGTGTGGGTTTCATTGTGATCTTTACAAAGCATGTAACAAAACATCCAATTCTAGCTTATGTTAACGATTTAAGAACATTTTCACATAATCAACTTCTGGTTGTGTAGTGAGGACTCCACTTGTGTCCAATAATTACTCATTTTTTTCTCAGTCTGCTTTTTCCTCATTGCTTTTCTTTGACAGTATTATTAACAACATGCGGCTAAAATGTTGATAGAGAAATCACTAGTCAGCTTCCTGATGGATGCATGTTTTCCTCTGAACAAAGTTTGACTGCTAATGAGCAGATTTGATTAGGTGCACATGCACGCCTGACATGGCACATTTGCTGCAAGGTATTTTTTAGGAAAAGCTTAGTCAGGCTGTAAGATCCTGAGAGGATACGGCTGGGAGCTGATGTGTGCGTTTTGTCTTCCTCCTGAGAGGAAAGGATGGATTTAAAGGGCTTTATTCAGAGGGTGATCCTCTTGAACTCTTCTATGGCTTCCAGTTTAGCAGGAAACAGATGGGGGTATCTGGCCATACTTAGAAACTCTAATGGTAAAGAAACCTGGTAATGCTCACTATACCTTCACACTGAATACAGACATTCAAAAGTGAGATCTTAGATGGGCATAAAAATGACTCTGCAGTTGGACATTCACATCTATTACATCAGGTGTTGAAGGTAGTATCTGTTCAAGTCACTGCTCAGTTTTACAAGGCATTGTACAGTCTTTATTTCCACACACTTGCTGCTATGCTCTACAAGTTATGAACTGCCCTTTTATGTGTTTAATGTGACGTCCATCGTCTACACATTCCTGCAGATTGTCCTGTTGCTTTGATGGAACATGGACAAATAGCGGAGTCACACATTTATCTAAACAGATGTGTATTTTATGTATGTTTAAAAAAAGACATCATTGTATCATACAGGTAGGTCCAAGGGTATTTGGACAATGACATTTTTTAATTTTTTGTAATTTGGGGTCTGTACACCACCACAGTGGATTTTGTATTAAGCAGTGATTGAAGTGCAGACTTTCATCTTTAATGCCAATGGTTTACACAAAATTGCATTAACTGTTTAGGAATTACAGCTATTTTTAGAGGCTCAAAAGTAATTGGACGAACTAACATAATTTTATGGATAATTGCTTTTTTTAATAATTAGATAGAAATACTTTTCATTTGTTCTAGACTTCTGCCAGAAGTCTAGAACCCATCACTATACCCTTTCTTCCCTTGAGTAGCTCTGCAAGCCTTCACTGCAGCCACCTTCAGTTGCTGCTTGTTTGTTGGTCTTACTGACTTCAGTTTTATCTTCAGCTGAAAGTCCTGCTCTGTGGGGTGCTGGGTACATGTAACTGGGTGCTGTCCAAACAGTTTGGGAGCTTTTGGCTCAACCTGAGCAGATTGTTCAGGTCTTTACACTGGGAAAGATAGTATAAAAAAAGGACTGCTGTTGTTGTAAAACCTTAACTTGTTCTAAATTGAAAATTTTGTGTAACATGTACGTGTAATATTGCATGTGAAGAATAAAGGGGCCGATTGAAATTTAAACACCACATATCTATAATATAAAGAGCCAGTCAAACCAGAAACAATGAGCTAACTCAGTAAAGTGAGTCTGAATAAAATTTCTGAAATGTAGGAAATGTTACTTTGACAACTCGACAAAACCCCTCCTCTCAACTTGGGTGTGAGTCGAGCCCTCTAGTGGGCCGCTACAACTTCATATAAAAATAAAAAGGGTACGTATGTAAAGTGTGCTCAGTTTTTGTAAAAAAAACCAAAAAAAAACCATACAAAACCAAAGAAAGTACCTTTCATAAGTCGTTATTATGTCCTGCTAAATTAAGCACCAGCAAAGTGATTACATTTTTTGGGTACAGTGCTCATTGGTCTAGGGGTGTGATGAGCACCCCCAGGAACAGTAAGGACCATCTTTCCTTCTGCTGAAGTGAATCCTGTGTACAGTCTGTGGAAAAAACTCCACATTCCCCAGGCTGTCAAGTATTTTCACAGACACCCAAACAGGAAAAAAAAATGCTATGAGCAGCAGAAACAAAAATGTCCTTTCTCTTCACTTTCATGTGGTCAAGTTTATGGCACTTGAGCAAACAATTGTGCTACCACGAAGTGCTCACACAGGATTGATTATGGCTATTTGTAATGGAAATTCTACCAAAGGAAGAAACCCCTAACACAGTGATCACATCCTCAAGGTACTTCTGGAGAGTTTCAATATTTCCCTCACTATGCCAAGTTGGCACATTTTACTTTTTGCTTTTCTTATATGGACTCAAATTCAAACACACACATTCAAGCTGAAATTTCTGCAGGATTTTCCATCCATCAGTGTTACACCTGCAAGCGCAAGGCAGAAGCCATAAATACACTTCCCATTTACATTCTGTGTACATTTAGGACCATTTAAGAAACCCTTCACTTTTACTTTTCAGAGGGAGGAAACACTTTAGTGGTCCTCAGGGTGGCCTCTATAAAATGCAGGGAAAGACTGTTACACCTGCCATGTGCTTAACAGAAAACCATTCCTATTTATCAAAGACCACGGTCGGTCCAGTTAACGTATCTGCCATGTGTGGAGTTCTGAAATGAACGAGTGAGCTTTAACTCCACGCAGACATCTCTGACCTTTGCCGTCACATTGGTGCCTCAGACTTTTTAACTGTCCCCCTGTCTTTTGTTTATCGAGACTAACAGTTTAGCTTGACTGAAGCAAATGTCTAACCACACAGGCTTTTGACGCACTGTGTACATTCTCCAAAATTTACAGGCGTTTCAGTAGCTGTTTTTTCCCCCTGAACCCAGTGAACATGTGCTAACCTTGTGTCAGTCAAAGTGTTTATGCTTTCCTTCATTTTCAGAGGATTCTTTGACTGAGTTTTTTTTTCTTTTGTTTTTTCAAAGCCACACAGGTGATTACAGCTCCTCAGCCAGTCCACTGTCTGAAACATCCTGTTTTAGAGCTTTTTAAAACATACTTTTGGGGCAACGTCAGTAAACCATCTAATGCAGATTATTTTAGGGGGCATGCTTGCAGGTTACTGGTGTGTGCTGCTGCTTATGTCAGTGATGAAAAGAACACGTATGTAGTGGATTTGAGTTAAATAGCAGCACAGACTTGCAGCAATCATCCGCCTCGCTTTGTTTTCTTTTTAGAACAGGCCACTTTCAGCCCTTTTCAGTTTTTGCTCGTGTGTGTTCTAGAAGGACTTTTTGTGTATTCGCCCACAGCTGAAAATAGTCCTCAGCAAATAAGCATTTTTGTCCAGTTTGAGGGATGTGTAGTTAAAAATTCATCTGGTTTCACAGATGCTTGTTAAAAATTGTTTCTTAAAAAACAAATTGTAAAGTGCATACAGTCATTTTTGAGGACATCTACAAAGGTTTAGTGAGGATCGGGGTGTGTCGTGGTTTTCAGACACAGCTTAAGTCACATTTCTCTAAGAGCAGGCATCTATTTCAGGACGCAAGGTTTTCTAATATTGCTGGTGTTTCCACTTGATTGCTGATGCTTATAGAATTTATATGGAAAAGGATGACTTCCCTTGCCATTTTGAACAATGGGTGCAGTGATGCCAGTAGCCTTGCTTCCTCAAAATCAGGAAAGGTATTCCTGTGAAGTGTGAGCCCAGTATCCAGCGGGTTTAGGTTTACACTGAGGCCTACATCACTTTCCCTTTCTGAAACCTTAAACCATTTATATGCAAACTCCATATGGAGTTTAAATGATGATCATTCTCCCAAACAGACACACATGCACGCACACGCACACTGTCTCTCCTTGCTTTTTCTAAGACATGCATAGATAAGAAAGAGGAGTCAGATGGGAGGTTAGAGAGAAATTATGAGTGAGGAGGAGGAATGTTTCTAATATTTTTAAAGGAGCCTAGAGTTACAGGGAAAGGGTCATCAGTAGAGTATAAGGGGTCATTATTTGTGTTGGCTAAGAACCAGTCAGTGCTCTCCTCAATCCAAATTTATGGCTGCTGTATGCTTTGCAGTTAAAATGCACAGAGTGAGCAAGAACACACATGCATGCACACGGTGGCATGAATGAATGCATTCATTTAGCCTTTCACTCCTTCTTTCTCTTTTCCTTCCCTTTCATCCCTCACCAAGCACACACTTACGCACTTGCAGTGATGTAAAATATACACAAGAACATAGCACATGCCTCTACAGTGCATTGGTCTTTGGCTGTGCACTTCTAGCTGAGAAAGACTGCACCATAAAGGGTTATAACACCTGCTTTTGTTCTCTTCTTCCGCCCACTAAATTTACAGTGTGACAAGAATGGGTGCGTGAAGTCCAGCTCTAATATTTAAGATCAAAGCTACTGACTACTCTTAAAATAATAGTCATTGACGTCATAAAGCTTGAAAGAAAGCTACACCAGAGGGCTCACACATTATTTATCTGTGTTAGCGAGCCTACCTAATTTTTTAGGGTATTGTCTCTGGTGTAAGTGCCATAGGGACAGCAGCCAAGGCAAGCTAACAGATTAACATTTAGCAAGATGTCTGCTGAAAATGATTGTAAACTATAGTTTTAGGTAACTTTCTTTAAAAAAAACAAACTATATATAAATTGTTATATCAAAATTAAGTTCTGTCCATGAAGAGAATAAAAAGGGCCTTCTGTCAATACCACACATGCTCATTTTGCTGTACAAATTCTCACATGGGAGCTCTTAAGACGGTCCTGGGTTTGAATCCACTGGTTGGCTGGGCCCGTCTGTGTGGTGTTTGCATGTTCTCCCCATGCTTGCGTGTGTTCTATCCCATTTCCTCCCACAGCCCAAAGACATGCGGGGGTTAGGTTAACTGATGATTCTAAATTGGCCACAAATGTGAGTGTGAATGGTTGTCTGTCTCTCTGTGTTAGCCCTGCAATGGACTGGCGACCTGTCCAGGTTGTATCACGTCCTTTGCCCCAGCCTAAAGGATGCTCTTTCTGCTAACAGGCAGAAGTTTCAGTTTTGCCGAGTTCAGTTCTGCATACAGCTCAGCTTATGATAAAGTTTCTCTCTTTTTCCCTACGTGGCAGCACCAGAGAGAGGTTGAGCTGAGCTGTGTGTCGGTGGTGGTGGTGGTGGTGGTGAGCTTTGCTGTTATATAACGATCCTGGTCGGCTGGCTGATCACAGACTTAAATAGCTGCGACTACTGGCCCATTACATCCAGTGAGCCAGTCACCCCACCAGCCAAACGCTGGCTGCCCCAGCAGTCTGCCTTTGACCTCATAAAACAGCAGCCGTGCCCCCTACGTTCTTTCTTTCTTTCTTTTCCCGCTCTTTTCCTTGTTTTTCCTCACTTTTCACCCTGCTGTTTTTCTAATCTTTGGATTCTATCTGCTAATCCCAGCTATGATAACTATGGGATAAATCTGTCATTCCACTGGGATATCCACTGTCTTACCCCCACCAGCTATTTTCACAGCGTCTAGACATACATGCCGCTACTGATAAAACAGGAGGATGGCACGGTGCGCTACTGGACAAAGACGACGTCGTGCAGTGTGGTTCTCCTCTTGTGGTGGGATTAAACTGACTCACTGCTCATGTTTTTGCGCCTCAAAACCAAGTCTTAGCACAGCTTTGAGTGTGGTGTGTGTGTGTTTGTGAAGTTCGTACAAATCGGTGTGCACATTGTCTGCACAGGCTGTATGTGTTTATGATGATTTCACTTAAATTTGTATAAAAAATCGCTATTTCTGTATTGTGTGTGTGTGTGTGCGTGCGTGTGCGTGTGTGTGTGTGTGTTTATAAACACTGCAACCGTGGAGGAAAAGGAGGCGTATGACTCAGTCTTTCCTTCAGCTGTTAGCCAGAGTCTCCCCCAGTGCGGGTCACAGTCAGCCAACCGAATGAACTCATCAGGACGCTTCCCGTGATAGCAAGTTTCTAATTCAGTTTCAGCTGACTCTTGATATTTAACAGTCTCCTGCATGTGTTTGAGTCTGAATGGGATTACTCTGCACGTCTGGGGCACATATTGCATTCAGTTTCAGGAATAGAGATGTCTATGTGGGTATTTCTTAAGCTTCAAGGCAACTCCCAAATCCTCCCCATTTTGTTTTTTTTATGCAAGGAAAAGAAACATTGTTTTTGGCTTAGCACACGCATTGACATAATTAACTAAGGTCCTACTTGCTACTGTAGGTTGCACATCTAACTGTAAGAGTCTAAGCTGCATCATGGGGAGCACACGTGGCAGTAATAGAGGGGTAGAGTAGATGGCGCTGGTGGTGGTGTTTATGGGAACAACCTCAGCAGTCCTCTGTTCCCTGTTTGGTCAGCTGCAGTGAGATCGCTGGTCTGAGGAGCTCTGACATCACCAGCCGAAGTGAATCCAGATCCACTGGTCTATGGTGTAATAGCAGTGCGGGTGAACTTAACCGCTGTAGATGACTTTCTCACAGCCCCGTTTAATGTTACGCAAATGTTACCCCCCTCCGCAGCTTTATTTCAGGTCTATTCAAAGTCAACTTTTCTATGGCCAGCCATTAAAAAGGGTGTCTTCGTTTTGCCAGGATAAAGATTTTCTGCTCTTTGCCTTCCAAGTTGTGAAATACATCTTACCACTCTCGCCCACTCACTCACTAAAATGCAAACAGGGTTCAGGGAAGCAAATCGTCCAGCACAGAACTCTCTAAAAGATGGGGGTCTGTAAAGGAAACCAGACAAGTTATTGAAGGCTTTTCTCGCATTAAAATCATAATTTAGAGAATGCAACCTGTCTCCAGGTTTGCTTGAAGTGATGGGATTTAAGAAAAGAAGACAAAATACTTCTTAGTTAGGATGATGTTATCCCTCATGAGCTATAACAAGTCATAACCAAAAGAATCTGGGATGTTGTCAAAACTTTTTCAGAATCTGCTCATGCAACTTAGCAGCCACCTTGTAACAATTTCATAACGAGTTTGGTTTGTATTGGATTTGGCTGGAGGTAAACCGGGGCCTACACCTTCAGTCTGCTACAGTCGTTAATGGATAAAGGGAAGTGGATGGATTTATATGTTTCAAATTGTCAAACACATTTTGATATTATTTGATTTGATATTATTATGAGTAAATGCAAAATGCAGTTTTTGAGTAATGATTTCATTTATTATGGGACAAAAGCTATCCAAACCTACCTGACCCCTTTTTAAAAAGTAATTGTCTCCCCTGTTAAGTATTTAATTATCTGACTAACCTCATTTTTTGGAAAGCTAAATTCTGTTTCACTAACCACACCCAGGCCTTACAGACCAGTTGAACCAAGAAATCCCTTAAATAGATCCACTTGCCTCAATCCGATTCAACAACAAGAAAGAGACTGGGCAAAAATGGCACCCATGGGAGAGTTCTATGGAGAAAACCTCTGCTGTGCAAAAACCACAAAAGGCTGGTCTCACATTTGCTAAAAACCATCTTGATGATCCCTGAGAATAGTCAGCTTGCTGTAACAGATGGAACCATGAATTCTGCTCTCTAGCAGAAAAACCTGGAGAAGAATCTCTGGCCATCAGTATATTGCCGCAAGCTCAAACACAGCTGGGTTATGCAGCAGGACAATGATCCAAAACACATCAGCAGGTCCACCCTTAAATTGCTCATAAAAAAAAAGTCCAGACTTAAATCCGATTGAGATGCTTCTGCATGACTTTAATCAGGCATTCAGATGTTCTTTTATTTCCTCCACAGCGATGTGAAAGACTCATTGCCAGTTATCACAAACACTTGATTGCAGTTCTTGCTACCAAGGATGACGCAACCAGTTATTGGGTTTATGGGACAATAACTTTTTCAAATAGGATCAGTTAGGTTTGGATAGCTTATTTCCTTTGATAAATACAATCATCATTTAAAAACTGTATTTTGTGATCTGAAACATCTAAGTGTGACAAATAGGAAAGCAGGAAAGGGGCGAATGTTTTTTTAACAGCACTGTAGCCTCTGAGACAGCTGACTGTCTTTTAAAAAGGATTTAAAAATCTACTTTTGAATGACTTTTGGCAAATGAAATGTTATTGACATGTTTAAAATAGCTCCAGTATTTATTTTATTAAAGGGTCAATTAGTGCCAGAACATCAAACCTTTGAGGATCCTGAATCCATGTAATTAAAAGATTACTTGATTCCTGGCGCTAGCCTCCAGATTAGAGACTTACCGTACAAGCCGCAAATCAAATCAAGCTTACTTTGCCTCACAGTTTTCTTTTAAAGACATGTATAAACACCTCATAAACCTCTTTGCTTTTTATAGCTTTACAGTGTATATGATGTGATTTACCTGTTATTATGCACAAACCCTTTTCTGCCCCATTTTTTTTTTCCACTTTGCATTTCCATCTCTCATAAATACCACTGAATCATTTGGTGCAACAGCAAGAAAAAAATAAAAATAATAATTGTGCTTTAGGATGCAACAGATGGATGAGAGGAAGTGGGGTTAAGATGTCTATCACTATACACCACCTTCATGCAGCAGTACAAACATGTTGTACATGAAGGCCATGTTGTGTAGTGCCTTGGCTCGCCGTTTAAAGAAAAGAAAGCGCTCCCTCTCCCACACAGCCATGAATAGAGAAGTGCTCTGTGACCACACACATCTCTGCCAGGTCTTATCTCAGTGCCAAACATTTGAGCCCTCTCCCTGTTGAAGGCCTGTGGGCTTTTGTCTCCCTGTCTGATCTGTGATTGTGGTTGAGAGAGGCTCAATGGGGAAAGGCCTCCGTTTCGTGTTAGGCTCTGGTCACTCTCAATAGGGGCTGTCTCTACAGGAGAAACATTGAAGCTCAGGGAGCACAGTAAGAAATGGAGAAAAATGAAACTCAGTCTGTGTGGCTGGCTGTTATTTGAAAAAAAAAGTGTGTGTCTATGACATTAACTGCAGCCCCTTCCCTTTTTTCTTATCTGTGAATCTTACAAGTTGATTCAACGTGGCGTTTTGTGGAATTACATCATTCTGAAGTTTTCCCAGGAAGGGAGTATTGTGGTTTAATTTTTTAGATAGTGTTTTTGTTTGTCATTGACAAAATTGCCCCCATAGACCAGTTATTTAGCCTTACAGTAAAACTACAAGCCATATTTTTGATACAAAAAAGTACGTTAGGATGGTAAGGAAAGGTGACGTAAAATAATATTTTTTTACTTTCACTATAAGTATATTTCTGCGTTTTACAGCCACAAATATCCAAAGATATTTGTAAAATTTGAAGATTTTAAAATTATACTTTAGTATGCTATAGATCAGGCATCCATCCATTAATTTTCTTCTGGTTTATCTGGGCCTACCCTGGGGCCTTCTCCCGGTAGCACTTGCTCAGAACACCTCACCTACGAAGCACCCAGGAGACATCCTAGTCAGATGTTCGAACCACCTCAGCTGCCTCTACTCTGAGTCCCTCCGAAATGACTGCACTCCTCGTCCCATCTCTAAAGGGAAACCCTCCACATTTAACAGATTTTTCCCAATATATTGAACAGTATCATCTCTCATGTATTAAAAATGCCCCTAAAAACAGTAACACACAGACATGGTTGTGAGATTGAGTTCTGCTACATTGAAATATGGGAAAGAGCTGGTAGCACCAACCTGTCACTCTGTCATTCAAGTCACATCACTAATAATGCATCTTTAAAACAATAATGTGAGTTAAATAGGAGAGTTAAAAAGTCTTCCACCTGTACAGATCTCAGGAGGGAGAATTGTTTTTTCTGTGTTTTTTTTGTGTTATTTTAGTTACAACAAGCTATAAATATAAAGATTTGTGTATCTATTCAAGGATCAGCATTTTTTGGGCTGCTTCCTCTCTGGGCTTGGTTTTTCAGCTCGCATTGCGGTTAGATAATACAGAGCTCAAGGACAAGAATTCCTACATGATTATCTGATTTGGTGGATGTGATGGAAGACTTTGATTCCTGTTCCCTTCAGTAGCCAGAACTCAGTGTCCTCAAGATGAACTACAACATTACATTTACATTATTAAATACATCACATTGTTTCTTTGTCATAACATAACTGGATTTGATGTTTGTTTATATCTCGGAATATAAGTTAGTTCAAGTCAAGTTATCCTTGATGACCCTGTTAAGCTTTAAAATGCTTTGCCTGTCCCCGAGCAGATGTCGCCCTTTTATCAGCTCTATAAGGAAACGGTTGTTTCATATCACACTGCATCGAATGCATGACAATCATATATTTGTTTCACACATGTTTGTAATTTGTCATCGTGTGCAGGAAATTCCAACATACAGCATTCACTGCATGCTTTTCATAGTGAAATATCAGTGTGAGAAAGTGTTTCTGGACCGTGTTATTGTTGTGATAAGAAACCCTCTCCTCTCGTGACATTAAGGAATTTCTACATGAAGGCATACTTGAAGACTGTAATGAAGGGAGTGGCTTTACTGTCAACCTTACAAGCTCAATGTTAGACCAAACTCTGTGTGGTAGTGGCCGAAGGAAATTAAAAGGCTGAGCCAGCAGAATGTTTAGGTTTCTAAATCTTCATGCTGAAAAGTTGCACCAAACCCACCCTTTGAACTCCATAGGAAGAACAGAAAGGCATTTTATCAGCTTCAAAGGACTTGTACTTTCATCTCTGTTGTTTAGCCTTCTGGCATCTAATTAGATGTTTCCTCTCTCCACTGAGTGTTTAGGGGTGGGCATGGCACCAGTCCAAGGTTAAGAGCCGGCACTGCCCAGTGGGTAGATTACAGGTTAAGGTTGCTACTGCGGCTTCTGGAACATGAGGCTGCGGGCATCACATGTGTTGGCACAGGGTGCGGGCACTTCAGATGTGGTTAGGGCCATGTGGAAGCTTTCTAGGGTTTATCCCGCCCAGCCCAGTTTAGGGCTGCCGAACAAGAGAGACAGAGTGCAGCAGTGAAACTCAGAAACCTGTGTTTAGACAAACAAACATAGGGATGGTTTGTGTGTTTACACGAGTGTCTACGTTTGTCACTGTACTTTCGTTTGAAAGAATATAACCCAAGAAAATATAGTGAAGACAAATGTTGATATTTGTTCTATTAAGAATATGTGGATCTTTTGTTAGCATGCTGCTTCATTTAGATTTAGACTATCTTGCATAATTAACAGAGCTGTATATGTGAGTGACAGGTTAGAAATCTTCTGCTAACTTTCTGTTGGAATAAAGGAGAGCAGTGGTCCACATTTTTCTCCATGTGCAGCTGTTAGATGAAAGCTCAGCCCACCAGTCCTTAAATGTATTTACCCTGGCTCGTGTTGAGAGAACGGTCTTCTTTATACATTATTAGGTAGATCGAAAGGCATGTTGATGGGAAGACAAACAAGACGCCAGGACTGAAAAGATTGGCAGTTCGTTTTACATGCTAACAAAAAGGATGATGCAGAGTCAATATTCAAGTTGTAAGTCAAAAAGATGTCAAATCTGGTGTTAGTGGTTCCCACGCTTTGCCCTGCCAAACTTTCTGAACCATGCATGGCTAATCTGTCTTGCCATAAGGCCATCTTATGCACCCCACCCCTGCACTCTTCTTCTGTCGGCTGGTCTGACCCAGCCAATAGGTTTTATCTTTAATCATGAAATGATTCTGGAGCACAGTGTTTCCCCCTCTGGACTGCCCGATCCTTTGTCGGGGATGTTAATTGGTCATTTAAGACCAGAGTCAGTGGATGGTATCTGTTTCACATGTGACACTGGTAGCCTCTGAACCGTGTCGGTAATTATTCCTAATGAAGCGTGGCACTGGGCAAGAGCTGTGATTTATTGTACAGCGTAAATTCAATATTTGCTTTTTTCTTGCTTATTTTTCTTGTTCTGTTCTTTTTTCTTTAGACCCTGTGACCTAAAGCAAACAGATTAAGAAGTTATGCGATTCTCTACTTAAAGCAACATGTCCAACACTGATGTCTCTTAGGTCACAGAGTTCACTTGCAGAACAACTTCGCACCAGGCTTAAGGGGCATATTTTTGAGTATGAACAAAAACAATTACTGGCAATAAAAAATTCTTCTAATCAGTTTAATTTTCTTGACACATTACCTGGGAAATAAAACATCACCCGCAAGGAGTTAACAGTGTGACCATAACATTTATTTTTGTTGTAATAAGTGCTTTGAGTGCTCAGGTAGAGTAGAAAAGTGCTATATAAGAACCAGTCCAGTTAGTGTATGCATTATTCCTGCATTTGTCTGACTGGATGGCATTCTCTGAGCCATGAGCCGTCCTCCTTCCTTAAATATGTAAGTTAGCAGATTTTTATCTCACTTGAAAATTATATTTGATTACCTACTTTTTTATATTTAATTTTATTATCCATCTGAGTAAAGTACGCCATGCACATCTGACTGCAAGGTTTCCTTCCACACTATTACATCTCTGTCTCTTGTTTCCCTGTCTGCTGACTAGACAAGATGTGGCAGTCTCAACTGCCATTTCAGCCAGAACCTGCTGAAGCAGTCTTCCAGTAGGTGGACAACTGGTCCATGTGCTGCTTTGCCAAACCCACCTAGGCAACAGAGCAGAGCAAGGACAGCATTTGTCCTGTCTCTCCCCCAACTGGTCGTGGCAGATGGCTGACCCTCCCTGAGCCTGGTTCTGCTACAGGTTTCTTCCTGTTAAAAGGGAGTTTTCCTTCCCACTGTTGCCAAGTGCTGGCTCATAGGGAGCTGTTCTATTATTGGGGCTTTCTCTTTATTATTGTAGGCTCTGTGATATAAATAAAACTCAAATGAATTGAACTGGATTAAGTATGCCCGTTATGAGCTAGCTGGCTGCCATCGACAGCTGCAGTTCAGTGGACACAAAGACTATAAGCATAACTGCTCTCAGTTACTTTCTAACATTGGAAGTGAATGAGGGAACAGAATGCATCCTTTACTAATGTTCATAGTGGTTAGCATTGCTTGTACTAAAGAAACAATCAGCTTACTTTAGCATGTAATAAAAGTTCTTTGAAGTACCAAAACTAAGTGTCTCTGGGTATAAGTGCGCTAATATGTTGGCTCTTTAAAGTACAGTCTCATAACTGATGTGTATCTGTTGTAAAGTGAGGTAAAAATAGAACCTACATATCGTAAAATAACCTGAACTGAACAGCATTTGCGCACAGCTCCTCAGTTTGGGCGCGTTTGATTTGAGTCATTAAGCAGCCAAAAACAGCACTCAGTTAGCATGCAAATGTTGTTTTAAAACCCCTCCTGCACATACAATCTGACAGTGTGAGTGAAAGTGAAATCTAATGAGTCTGAGAGTCGTGAAAACACTGTGAAAGTAGGACGTAAGTGCACAATTGGGCAGGCTAATTAAAGAGCTACATGTGTGCAAATCTGCTCAGTTAATCTGTGCAAGAAAACCGTTTCTCCCAAAGGAAGTGCAAGCCAGCGCAAATAAAGTGTGTTTCGGTTAATTAAAGGCTCCCGTTTGTCTGTTTATGTGGGTGTGTGTACGAGTGTTTTTTAACTTTAGTGTTCAAATGTGAGTTGTGTCTAAAGCAGCCAGTCCCCAGAGGAC
>VOQK01042349.1:27027-37844 GCA_015052645.1 Benitochromis conjunctus | reverse complement strand
TTTGCTTTTACCGACAGCAGTGTTTACTTTAGTGCTCGGAGGGCTGATACGAGTTTGTTTCTTCAGCAGTGTTTATCTTACAGTTCTCAGATCACAGCAGAGAATCATTTTAAAATACTTTTGCTTTTTCCATAAATCCTAATCATCAGTAAGGACGCGTATCAGATCTCCAGACGCACTGCAAACCCTGCAGCTCTCTCCGTTTGGCTCATCCTGGACTACTCATCAAAAACTGAACATGGTGAAGCTGCTCAAATGTGGAACAAATTACCAAAGGAGCTCAGGCTGGAGAGACAGTGCCGACTACTTTTAAAATAGTTTTCAAGTCAAAATATAGGCCTGCAACAATTTCAATAAAACGTACTGCATTCAGATTTTTTACACCGGACTCACCTCATAGGCAAATGTGTAAACTGCTACACAATAAAGAGAACTTAAAGTAGGGTAGGTTTTAGAAGGTGTGAGTAGCTTGTTGTGCGTTACTAACATCATGAGTATGCCGCTTCCCCTCCCCCCCATGGACTACTTTCAAAGACTGAAGATGACCACTGTGAAAAGCTGATGGTTCAGAACAGGACCTCACAACACGGTGGCTATGTCCATCCTTTGTATACAGTCTCTGCATTACTTTTCAGAGACACTTTTTAAGTCTATTACACCTTCAGCCTTTTGTTTGAACATTATATGCAGTAAACTCTGAGCTTTGACCCACGTCAGTCCTAAACTCTTCCCTCTCACCTCCTTCTGATAAGTTCTGCGGAGATCCGTCAGCTCCTCTGTCAGCGTCCTGTTAGTTTCTTCTAGCTCTTCCAGCTCCACTGTCTTACTGTTGATGACAAATAGAAAAATATCTTATTTGCCTGTGTCAGCTCATTAAACTCTGCTTGTAGCCGGTTTAACTTTAGTATCTTTATTTGATCTTTAATCAATGTAGAGTGTACTAACTGAAATACTAAAATACTCATTCTTATCGCAGTGTGTTTAGATGTGTTTTGGTTTGTTTCACAGTCCATTTATTCACTTCTTTTTAGCCATCAGATAAGGAAATGTGTTGGTCTTGATAAAAGCTTCAGGGTAAATATTTTGCTCTCTGCGAACGCCCACATTTCTTTCATCTGTGTTTCTGGAGTCATAATGTGATAACAAACTCTGACACTAAGCCGACACTCTGCAAGGATTTAACGTCAGCAGACTGAAGCGCGCCGCTGCTCAGAGGACTTTTCAGCTGATTTAAAGTCGCGGGTCCAGGCTCGATGTTTTTGTTCAGCCTTGAAACAACAGTCAGAGACAATTTTCTTCTCTGTGCTGGGCAGCCCGTGACAGCTTTGCTTGGCTTCAGTTTCTACAAGATGGTAATCAAAAGTCGAACGTTTTAATGTTTCTTTTCTTTTTCTGTCTGCAGCCTTATCTGGGTTAATGTTCACTGTGTACGTTTTAATGTCAATAAGGTTTTAATCAAGTCACTAATGATTCACTGATACAGAGGACAGGCGGCTGTTTTAAGGTAGTTCCTCCAGAGATATGCAATTAACAAGAAATGGAAACTGCACACAGAAAAGTCCCAGCCGGGGTTTAAAACAGGAATCTTCATGCTAACCACTGTCTCACCGTGCCACCCATGGTAATTAGTGGATTCATCCATTTTTTTGTTTAGTATATAAAATATCAACACACTGCCCATAATGATGAAGCCCAGAGGGGTCATGAGGTCCAGATGAAGTCAGATGTCAGAATGTTAAAAAAAATTGCAAAAATGACTCCAGACAACCACAAAAAGAAAATAAAGTTCAAAAGTAATACAAAAAAATAATAAAAAAAAGGTTTGAAACAATTATAAAGAGCAGCAAAATGACTGCAAAGAGACACAAAACTTATAAAGTGTTTCAGAACCAGCTGATGTCAGTTACAGAGAGATGCAAAACAACCACAGGAGATGCAAAATGGCCACAAAGAGATTTAAAAGTTAATACATAGATACCTGAAATAGAAAAATGGCATAAAGAAAATGTAACAACCTGAAAAAGATGCAAAACTACTGTCTTCATCACACATCAGGAGCTGTTTTTATTGTCTCACAACCCCTCGGTTGTCTAAATGTGCGTCTGTTTTGGAGCATGTCAGAGTTTAAAAATCATCTGTTAAAACAATGTCTCCCTATATTACGTGAACTCAGTGTGTGTTTTGCAGCTCACGTCTGCGAGTAGCTCTAATCAAACGTAAACCAAACTGTACTGTGTAAAGTAAAGAAAGATAACATGATTCAGTGTTGTGTCATAGTGAAGAGACTGAAGGCCTACCTGTGCAGCTCTGCGTGGAGGCTCTCAGTGAGTGCAGCTCTGTGCTGGGCCTCAGCGTACAGCTCTTTCTGGACATTTTCTGCCACCTCAGTTCTGTGCTGGGCCTCAGCCTGCAGCTCCTCCACCAGGCCCTCCAGCTTCACCTCAGAGCTCTGCAGACAAAGCAGCTCTGCGCTGACCTGCCGCAGTAACTCTGCATCCCGGGAGCTCGCCTCCGCTAGCAGGACCACGCGCTGCCGGAGCAGGTTCACCAGGTCCTGCAGGGAAGACACAGACACACTGAGAATACTGTGGATGTGCTCACATGAACACGTCAGCTCTTCCTATGACATACTATTCTCCAGTACAGCCTGCATGAGTGATATCAGACACACCTTTAGGTCAAAGAGTTTGGGACAAGTCTGAACCTGATACTGTCTTTGAGGGGAAAGTGAGGGAGCGAAGCTCTCCAAAACTCTAACAAATCCGTCTCTAAGAGGGCTGATAATTTGTTACTGTGCAGCCTTAAAATAAGACACGAGATAAATGCTGAGCTGTGCCCTTCTGAAAAATTACTTGTGTCTCTAAAAACATGAAAAATATTCCTTCTGATCACTTTGATAAGCTGCTGAAACTACTTTAAACTAATTTTAGAAGTTCCCGGGAGCTTAAAATGACAAGAAAGCTGTTTTGATGCTCTTTAGATTTCAGTGAAATCTCTCTTTGATTCAGAACTCTCACTTCTTGTAGCTCATAGCCAAAAATTAAAAAATGCAAGTAACCAATGCCAAAACATCTGCATTTTCCACATGTGAACGCACTGTAAACTTAATTCCAGTGTAACTAACAGACAGCAAAAATAAGCTGAGTTGTTGGTGTCAAAGGCACAGATATAGAGTATTTATCCACTACTACTCAAGTATATTTAAACTAGTCTAGTTCAAATCCTTTAAACTAGACTTAAACTAGAGGCAACATATTTAAAAGAGAGAGATTTCTGTACAGAAACCAACCATAAGGAAGATATACACAGATGGCCACATAGCAGCAACGTTCAATGTCCGTTTGAATTTCAGTCCAAGTACACTGATATACAGTTGGTCACAGCAAATACTTACGTGGTGCAGAATTTGATTTATGTCCACTTCCACTGTAAAATGAGAAGCGTATGAATGAACAAGAACTAGCGGGAGGTGGCAGTGATTACAGATTCGACTGAAAGCAAACACCTCAGAGCTTTGTGCAAGTAAGATGTGAAGGTAAAAGACACTGAAACTGCAACTTTAAGTTGTATTTATTATTAAATTATTAGCAACTTACTCTATTTGATCCATTTTTAATATATAAATACAACATTTAGATAACCTTGTTCTATCTACGTGTAATCATGATCGGCCCACCTGCTGCTGCTGGATCCTGCTGATGAGTTGGGTCTGGTTCATCCTGAGTTCCACGTTGAGCTGGTCTTGCTCGAGGAGTCGGGCGGTCACAGCTTCCAGATCATTCTGCAGCCTTCTCTCCCTCTCTCGGGACACCAGAAACTCTCTGTCCAACACTGCTGCAGCCACGAAACCAAGAAGATCCCCGAGTTAGCTCAGCTGTGCACATTAGATGTAACTGCGTGGCTGACTTTACCTAAATACTTCATATTAAACAGCCAATTTTGCACTGCAGACACTTCACACTTATCACTCCAAAGTCATTAAACGCTAATGGTTTCATTTAATTAACTGATTAGTGCGAAACAAATTACAATTAAAAAACTAAAAAGTAAGTTAACTACAAATAAGTGACATTTTAAAAAATAAAATAAGAACAGTACATCAGAACTTCTCTATAGTTTGTATAACAGTTGCCAGTATGTCGAATATATTTCTTAATGTACTTAATTCAACAATGTATAATACTTAATGTAGTAACTCAATTCTGCTTAAAAACTGATACATCAGTTTTACAAAGCTGAAAATGTACTTCACACACTACTTTTGATACTTAAAAAGTGCTGATTCAGGCAGTTATACTTGCCTGAATAAACTCTGAATTGTTGTAGTTTTATTGTCATAACTGCCAATTAACTGAAATTATTTTTTTTATTCAAATTAATGTGTTCTTAATGAATAAATTAATATAAATAACTGAAATTTAAAAACAATGTTAATATGTGAAGTTTAACCACTGATTGTTTTAGTTTTGCTTGAACTTATTTTCATGTGTGATATGTTTAAGAAGCAGTGAAAAGTTGTAACGTAGCGTTTCTTTTTAAGTATAAGTTCTGATTTTTTCTATAATATAATATTTTTCTATAATACAAGTACTAACATCAGTACTAATGTAGGACTTAGCCTGTTACAATATTTTGAATTTTATAACATGTAGTTACTTGTAATTTTTAACTGAATTAAAAAGTAGATAACACCACTGTTACCACTTGCTGCCCTCACATCTTATTCCAGTGGTAAATGTGCATCGTAACACCCAGATTTCTGCAAATATGATTTTTTGCACTTTGCACTACTCAGATACTCTGTAGCTGTGACTGTACTGCACTGACTTGGAAACTGTTGCACAATGACTATAAAGTTGATTCTGTTAAAGTGTAATCTGCTGAAGGAATCATGCACTTTGTTTTCTGTTTATTAAGAACACCGGGCTGAAACTAATGCAGCGACCCTGCAATAAAGCCTGTTTTCATTAAAGATCAGCGTTTTAGTCCGTCACATTTTACTTGACAGCGTAAAGATGAATGCATTTCTTTTAATCCAAAACACGTGTGGTTCTCATAACAACACTGTGACCTTCAGTTGAATCTGATGTTTATTTGGCACGCGTGTTTTTCCATTCAGGAAATTTGACTCTGGGTCATGTGGATTCACTCGCACACAATCCAACAGCACAGAGAGATATTTACATATAAACAGATGAAATGACAGGTCAGACTGTTCTTATGAATTTAACATAGATGGCGTGGAGTGTAAAATCAAATGAATACGTTTTGTAAATTAAGCTAAATTAAGTTTAGAAATTAAGCTAAATTGAAGCTAATCAATTTATATTTTGAAACATTTGGTAAGTAATTTAGCTGGGGGGGTTCATAAGGACTTACTGGTATTTTTCTAATTATTATTACTTTATTTTTCAGATTTATTAGTAATTTTGTCAAAGTCTAACTATGGACATTTGTGACAGCCATTTTTTTTATTATCTTGACTATTTTTACAAACAAAACAATCTTTAAAAACTCATTTATCCATAAGTAAGTAGCAGCACTTCCATTTTCAACAGTCACATATTTATACTAAGCAATATTTTCAGTGCAGGACTTTGACTTGTACCAAAGCATGATTATAAAGTTGGCAGACTAAAGAAAAGGATGGGAGCACTTCCTGTAATGACGACATTTTAAACATTAATTTCCATCTTATTTAAACTGTTTTAAAGGTGCTGATTCAGCTGTATGGACACTGTGTGCTGCTGAACTGAACTGATCTAAAAGTTGACCGTAATCCGAACACCTCAGCTGAGTCAACATTATAACCTTCTAGTAAACTCAACTGAACCCGTCTTGACCTTTGTGACTTACCTTTGTCATGAGCTAGGCGGGTGCACTTGGCCGTCAGATACTGGATCTGACTGTAGTCCTCGTCCCGGTGTGCTCGGAAAAACCTCCTCATGTTCGTCTGTGTCTCATCTGCTCCCTGAAAGACCTAACACCACCTTCCCATGATCCTCGGGGCAGGGCGGGTGTGTCCCACATGGTCTGAGAGGACATAGTGTGCACACTTCCCGCAATATTTAACCTTACATGAAGGACTCATACCTGGAGCACACCTACACGGGGCAGGTTTCAGCATTAAAACAAGCTGCTGTTGTCACAACATGGAAGCGAGGCATGCTGCTGCCGTGTCTTTCTGTGGATTTTCTTGCCGTCTGGCCTGCTACTTGAACAAAGAGGGAAAACTAAAGCTTACATCATGCACAAATTAAAAGGCTGATCTTATGTTACAGGCAAATTTTATTGTGAAGTTCTCCCCTGAGGCAGTGGCTGAGCTGAAGGAGCCGGGCGTGTCGTATCAGGCAGGAGTCTTTATGGCAGCAGCCTCAGGTTAGTGCTTTATGATATATGATTGAATAAGAGGTTTAACGAAGGAAAATCCCATGAATGTGTATTAAAATCTTGAACTTTATCAAATGTATTCCGTTAAAGTGTTGTATATGAATAATATACTGAGTGGTTTAGGTCCGATATATTGCCATGGAGATGAGCTCACTATGTTTTGAGTATTTTGCATCTGTAAAATAAAAAATCCAGAGGATTGTGCATCTGTGGTGAAGGCGAGCATGCTCAGGTCACTGACTGTTATTTACTTCATAAACAACATGGGAAAGCCTTCTCTGTAAGTGATACACAGCTTTTCCATTTATTTGAGGTCATCTACAGGAAGTCCTGAACTTTTTAAGACAAATTTACCTTCAGCGGTGTGGGGCCGTGGCTCATTGCTGCTCATGTGTCTGTAAAGGAGACACTTTGTGTTTATTTTCCTAAATCCTTTCTCTTATTTTATATAACAGAGCTGGAAGCAGCGAGAGGGGACTCGGCTGTGGTTCGCTCTCGAACCTGCCATCCAGTTTTTCTGCCACCAGAGGGCAACACACTGCCTCTAAGAGCCACTTTACTCCCCTGTGTAGGTTTACATTCATGGATTATTAACATGAAGGCAGCCAGAAGGCTTGTTACAGACCCAGCAAAGGAACAATAAAACAATCAACAATAAAATATTAAATAATTTTAAAAATGTATAAAAATGAGTTGATAATTAATTAACTGGTACTATTATTTATTTAGTTAGCTAAATATGAAAATCTTAAGCATCTCAGAATACTATTATTTGGGGTTTTTGCAACCTACAGAGGGTTTATAAGACGTTTTCATTCTTGTTTTTCTTCTCGCACTCATGAGCGTCTCTTAACAAGTCATTCCCTCTGAAGACAAACCAGCATCTCTCCACCTGATACAGCTGTGCTAAGCTAAGTGAAAAGCGTCTTTAGTCATTCAAAAGAAGAAGACTTTCAAAAATGGCATTTATTTAAAAAAAAGAAACCACCATGCTGACTTCCTCATCTTCAACATAACAGCTGAGATAGAAAATGGCGTCGACCCTTAAACACAAAGCGTCCGGTGAAATAAATAAATACAATATCCTTCAAAGATCCGTGAGAGAAACAAAAAGCATAAACCCACATCTTCACACCAGACTGACGGTTCACAGTTAACGGCAGACTACAAGACAGAAAATCTGAGAACATTTGACATGTTTAGCTGAAAGCCCAGTGTCATACAGATGTGCTCGTCCCAGAAACACCACGCAGAGTTACCCTGCTTGTCTGAACCACAGACAGGCTCACAGACTACCACCACAGGGTTCGTCCATGGGGTTACATCGTGATACGCACAAATCATGTCAGTAGTACATTTTAAAGCATGTTTTTAACATAAAACAAAAATCTGCCGTCAATGTGGTGCTTTTAAAACAATCGATATCTTTCCTGGGGCTGAACGAAGGCCAGAGATGTGAGCTCTGTGCAATCTGAACTGTGATCACAAAGGTCAGTCAGACCACATTTTTCAGCCAGAGGTTCACTCAAATGGTTTCTGATGATTGCATTGGATGGTCTTTGACTAATGCAGGAAATACTGTAAGAGTCGTACTCATATTGTGTTACTGGGCCAATTACACAAATTGAGTTTAGAGTAAAAGTCTGACGTGACAAAGCTCAAATACATCAAACTTACCATCAAACACTGGAACAAGGGGGTACACAGCTATAATGCAGCTCTGCTAAAATACCTATAGTGTACTTTTTAAATTGTAAGTAAAGGGAAACCAAACTAAAATACAAAATTACCAATATTTCTTAACAAACAGCAGTTAGAGCTCTAAAACTAACCCTGAAATCACAAGTTTGTGTAGAGATTAAAACAAAGATTCAGTAAATCCTGATAAGTGCTGAACTCTGGACATGTTGGTAGGCGTGGTTCTCTTTCACAGCCCAGATGTCCTCCTGCTATAGTCCTTATGATAAGCAATCAATCACGTCTAGCTTCATATGCAAGACATGTGAGCGAGTTCCCCAACATGCTACATTATTCCTGTAGGACTGTTTGTGTATATTTGCTGGATGTGTGCTTCTAAAACCCTAAAAATACGATTTAAATATGGAAATTAAACCGACTGAGGGCCAAAACGTGTGAAGACGTCCACTGGAAATTTGCATGGAAACGAATCGTTTGATTCTTGTAATGTCTGGAAAACTTACTGGAGAAACTCTGAGATTATCAAACAGTATCATCTATAAAAGAAAGAAACAAAAACAAAGCAACTAAACACGTGAAGCTCGATGCTCCATTAGACACTGCAGTCCTTTGCAGGGTAGCATTTGCTTCACTCCTCATTTCGTCACCACTAATTCAGTTTAAATGTAACAGCAGTCGGAGGCGCTGCACCTGACTGACTGCAGGCCCTGATTATCAAGAAGCTGCAGCAGATTACATAAACCAGCATGCAGACGTTCTTTACACAGCCCAGTATTTTCAAACTCTAATCATACGGCTTGTTTTTCTGCTGGTGTGAGGAATAATGTGCCAGAGCTACAGTGCAGAGCAAAGTCACTGGATTCTTTCATTTTGAGGGAGCCGCATTCAAAAGCTTAAAGGCTGCTAAATGACTGACTGGGCCTCGGTTATAAGTAGCCCGGCTCTTAGGGTAGCTTGGCCGAGTTTCCAACAAGGCTGCTGTCCTTGAGCTAATCCAATGCTGGCTGGCGGCTGCTATGGGCTTTGCATGCTTTCTTGACCTGACAGGAAGACGCCAGCTCACACAAACGGTGGAATACGAGCCGATCGGATGCAGAACAACCTGGTGAATAAGCAGCCTGCCACACTGGCACCTGGGAAATCATGAAGTCAGTTTAATTTGATCTCTGATGTGATAGCGAGGGAGTTTAAAATGAATCCTTGCACACTGCTCCTGAACACCACCTCCTCACTCTGTGTCAACTGAAGTCGATTTACATCACATTTACACATAACGGGGTTCGCATGTTAGGTACTGTTGGTGGCAATAACAGCCCGCTACTTTCACAAGAACACTCAAGCTTAGTGTTGTTCACATTATACTGACTGAAAGCTGAGAAAAGCCTGCATTACATGAGCTGAGCTGTTGACACGTAAATCGAGTACGACCTGCACGAAACAGAGACGTGTGTGATGAAATCTGGGCTCATATTGTGCAGATTCTTCGTCATTTTCCAGCTGGTTTACATTAATTTCACAAAGAAGCTCCTTTCAGTGTTTTTAAGTGTTTCTGTTAATTGCAAAAAGAAGGCCAGACATCACTGACCATATCCTTTTGGTCCGTGACGTTAATTTTGAATTCTTTTTAACGCATCTGCAAAAAGCTGTTCACCAGCTTGTGATCCTTCAATTAAAAGTGGACACACACAAAAAAGATGGAAAACAAAGACTCACAGCACAGAAGTCAGAAAGAGTCAAACTTAAAAATTGGTAAAAGTCCAACTCAAAGTCAGCATTTTCCATCCCACTTGTGTCAGTTCAAAATGATGCGAGCGGTAAAAATAAAATAAAAAAACAAAACAAAACAAATAAACACACACAAAAAAAGTATTGCACTGGTTTGATGTGAGTCTATGGATGGGCGGTCATCATATAAATAACAACAAGAACCAAGAACGGTAATACCATAACAGTAATAATAATAATAGTAACGCTAATAAAAACAGTTCAGACTAAGGTCCCCCTCCAGCTGCTGTTTTACCACTGTTGCCAACTGAAGTCGTCGTTGGATCCGAAGACCATGAAGAAGCCCAGGATCGTCCCAAAGATGACTACGTTACCTGTTAGCACGAGCGCACAAGCTCCCCAGGCAATCTGCAACGTGACGAAGGAAATCCAGGTAACTGATCATGCTATCTAGGCCCCTTTACTGACTGCTTTTGTCCAGTTTAAAACCAAAATAATCAAAATTGGTGATATTACTTTTTCTTTCTTTGCAACAAGCTGTGTCATGAATGCATTAAAGCAAACTGCATATAATATAGTCAGCTATCTGTTTTTGGATGGCTGGAAAAACTGCTGAGGACCAGAAAGTCAAATCAGACTTCCTCGAACTAACGACTGAGCTCCAGCTCGCTCATAGAGAAGTGCACAACCTCTGCATTTATCTGCACTTTACTACTGATAACCATTTGAAACACTGGATGCTGTTTGCAGCATGTTTGCAGTCATTTATCACTTACTGATGGTGAATATAATCTGTTTATAATTAGCCCTGCGGGCTGACCACACAATGAAACTGTCACATTCATTGTGTGTAAATACTTACAGATACAGGAAGTCTATGACCTCACACCACAATACCTGCAGTTATCTGTCAGGGTTTAGCTCTTTATTGTATTACACTTAGACTTTTGATTAACTGAGCTCTTCTCATTTTGCCTTTTTTCTATACTTTTGTGCTCCTTTTG
>VOQK01042348.1:6551-23037 GCA_015052645.1 Benitochromis conjunctus | reverse complement strand
AAACCAATAAGCTAAACCCTCTCACAGTAAAGTCGCACATATTTTTGTTTATTTATTTATTTATGGTTTGTTTTCAACTTAAAATCTAATATCATTTACACATAAGCACAGTAATACCTTTATTATCACCTTTTGCCATATCATCGTCACCTGTCAGCTGCATTGTACTGTATTATCTCTAACCCTCTTTTAAAGGTTCGCTCCAGCTCTTTCAGTAGAATACAGCCAAACTGGATTCTTTAATAATATGTTAATACAGTAAAGCATTAAAAATGGAAAACATAAAATATACAGTACATGGTGAAAGGTTAAAACGACGTCACGTAGGTGACATAGTTACATGACGTGTACGTATTCAGAGGTGATGTGTGTTTACTGAGCTGAGCAGACTGGCCACTCATCAGCTCGGCGCAAGTGTCCGTCTGTTTGACTAATAGTCTCTGTTTGGTTTTCTCTGCCGGTATTCCCAATTCCCCCAGGACCCTCCCTCTCTTTCTTTCCCACTTACGCTGTCCATCCATTTCTCATTTACTATGAATATCACAACAGCTATCCCTGAGGGGCCCTTCCAAGAAATTACACATTATCACCCTTCGCTTTGACACAGACGTGTTGGAGCATTTATCACACCTATCAGGATGCGTCATCGACATACGATCACGTCCGCTGTCTCTTGGGGGGAGTGGGGATGCAGCTCATCCAAAACGCACATACATGTACACGACACAGGCTGCCAAACATCCAGATGTATCTGTCAACGTTATGACACTCTCTATCACTCACACACACGGGCATATCCTAGTGATGCCACAAATCCTTTCTTTCTCATGGGTTTCTCTTCCTACTGGTTTAGCATGGCTCCCCTGGGCACAGTACAACCCGATCCTGTTTAATTGAGTGTGTCTCATCATTTGCAGCGGGCCCTCCCCTCTCTAATCAGTTTCAAGAGCTTCTTTTCTTTCTACCACCTTCTGTGCCTAAGTGTTCATGTTTTGAATAGATCGGGTGAGTAAAGTCAGGAGGATAAAAGCACCGATACCAGTCATCTTTTTGACTCTGAATCTAAGAAACTGTAAGTGAGAGAAAGAGAAGAATAATTGGCACGCCTTGACGGCCAATAAGCGACTGAACTTCCTCTAAGTGTCGCTACAGTCAGGAAGAGATGGAGGGTTTTTTCTTTTTAAAGAAAGAAAGTAAACACTCAAACGTTTTTAAGTTTTCTTATGTTGCACTGAGTGACACTACATTTCAGTTCCTGTGGGATGGGCAGAGAGTTATGGTCTGATTCCTGTTAAATAGCATGGTGTCCTAGTACACGGTGCTATTTTCTGGGGAATATCATTTTTAGATGCAGAGGGACAGGACATGGACATATCCCCTTTGCCATCACTAAGGCTGGAAGGTCAAATGCAGCTAGAAATAATGAGAGGAGTTCAGCATCAGCATGCAGCTATGAAGATCAAGATAGGATACTAAAACATATTGGCGCTGTCTCTGGAGTTTTAGCATGGGTCTATTCAGACTTGGTGTTAGGTAGCTGCTGTTATAATTAAACGGTTGAGCATATATGTAGTTCAGACAGGCAAGACTATTTTGATATACATCCAAATTTAATCAGGAAAATCTACAGGGCGTGCTGTTTAGGTTATTTTAACCTGCCTGCAGTTGCTGCTGCTGCCTCTGAAAGCCGCTTTGGAACCCACCTCCAGCCCATGTCCTCATTTAATGATGCATCCAGTGTTGCTGTCAGTGATGCCTGCTCTATTTTGTGCAGCTGGTCGTTGTTTCTGGTCTCCCAATTTGATGCTTCCACACATGAGCGTGAAACTATGGCGATGTCTCGAAACACAGCCATGTATTATTTGGACTTCCACGCTTGGCTTTGTGTGTTTGTTTTGTTTGTACAGTAACATCTATTCTCACCACCTCTCACACCCATTAGTTAGCAGCATGTTCTTCTATATCTCTGGTTTAATGGTGGCTGCCAAACAGTGTCTAGGTGCACTGCTGCCACCTTCTGATTGTAGTAGTGTACTGAAACTGGTAAAAACAAAAGACAGTATTGAGGCAAATAAATGCTAAAGTTACTTGATTTTTTGTCCAAAATCAGAACCACCCATAGTGTTGAATCAATTACATTTGGCCTTTGACTGTGTTGTTACAAAATAAGTTTTTCTTTTAACTTTTAAATAAGTTTCTCACAAAAAGCTGCACTCAGGTGCCGCTATAGCTCTCTTGCCTGAGGTGGGCCCTGAAAGGTCCAGGTGGGCCCTGGACCTTTTCCTGTGTGTCATTCTTCCTTGCTATATTCCTGTCAACATTTTCCATATCAATAAAGCCTAAAAATGCTATATATGCTATATATATATGAAACACTGAATCAACTGGTTTCTTGTTTTAAACACAAGCTACAACTATTAAGCTAGTTGATGAATATAGTTAGCTTACTGTTACCGTTAACCTTTATTTTGTCATATAAAGACACCGTGGAAGAATTCACATGACATAAAACAGAGTAAGAAATAGGAACCAGGCAAATATAATAACCACAGTTTACCTTCAGCTGCCTAGATGATGTCTGTCTGTCTGATTTTGCTAGGCTAAATCATTTCCCTCCCTGTGTCTGCAGCAGTGCGTCTGAAGTCTGGCCAGTTGTTCTGACTTTAACACACACTATGTAGCATTATAAATGGACAGTGCTCAGTCAACTTCCTCAGCAGTGCTGTGTCCAACAGCTTTTCTGTGGTGGAAATCCAGTTTTGCAGTCTGTGCAGCTTGGGAGACACAGAGCTGCCAGTGGTGCTTTTTCAATGATATAATTGAATTTGCAGTTATTCAGCCCTAATAGGCTCAGGGCCCTTCATAGTCATATAGCTATTGTTTTATTTTAAATCCAGGGGAGTACGTCACCAGTGCTGTTCTTTCTGCCTGTACTACTTACATCTTTAGTTTCTCTGTTGTGTCTTTCTGCCCCATTATGTCTCCCCATACATACTGTATGTGATTTAGCTTTATTATCCCCAACTGGTCACAGCAAATTGCTGCCACACCCTAAACTTGGTTCTGCTGGGGGTTTTTCCTTCCCACCGTCACCAAGTGCTCACTCATAGGGAAATGTCTGATTGTTGGGGTTTCCTCCGTATAATTGTAGGGTCTTTACCTTACAATATAAAGCACTTTTAGGTGACTGAATAAAACTGAATTGAATTGAATTGAACGTTATCGTGATGTTTTGTCTGTTTGGACTAACAGTAATCAGGTCACACACAGATACAGAATGCTGAATGCTGGTGCCGCGTTTTAAATGTACCCCGGATATAATGCGCACACGTAGCGTACACTGAATCTCACACACACCGCTGTGGAAAGAATCACCACAGTCAGAAGCAAAGCAGGGACGACAGCGCTAATTGTTGGTGCTCACTGATGCTTTCTAGTGACAATATGTTTGTGATGGTGCGTCACACTGAACTGCGCTGTTTGATGTCACCCCAGCTGGCTGCTGGTACTGTTTCTAAGTGAGCACATACACTGTGGTCTAACTCTCTCTATCCCTCCACGGCCACGATCGCTGTCTCCTCCTCCCCCTCCTCCTCCTCTCTTTCTTTGTAATTGTGTCACTCTCGCGCCATCTCCATATGTCATACGTTATAAATAGGAAATGGGGTTCAGAAAGAGGGTAGATGGATAAAAAGGGAGAGAGATAACCTCCTTTTTCATGCGTACCCTTGTGTTTTTTGTATACATCTAGTATGCATGCAAAACTGAGTGCTCATTTCTCTAAGCATATTGCGGTTCACCTCCTTAACCCCCACCTCCACCTCTTCTTATTCCTTCCTTTTATCTTTGAGCCTTTCATAAGTACTCTTTGCCCTTGGTTTGTCATTCCACACTTGAGAAGTGCATGGCTATATCACATATGCATGGGGATTGTGTGCGCACGCGTGTGTGATGCTCCCTGCGGTTCCTGCTGTGGTTCTGTATGCTTTCAGCTTTTTCTAGCTTCCCAGTGTGACTCAACCTCACATGTCTATTTGTGTCTTTCTCTGTCTCTGTATTTTACTCACTACATCTTGCTCTTAATAACTCTTCCTTGCTTCCTCAACATGTTGTTCTTTTTTCTTTTTGCCTTATTTTCTCTCTCTTCTCTTTCTTTCCACTCCAGATTGTTCACTTCACATTTCCTCTCCTCGCTTCTTTGTCTGTCCCTTTTCTTTGCGCATTTTCACCCCTCCTCTCACTTTCTCCCTCCCCCCCTCCTCCTCCCATGCCTGCCATCTCTTCTTTCATTTTCTGACTCAACACCTTGCTCTTTGCATGTCTATTTCTGGTCTCTATCTTCCTCTCCCCATGCCAGCATCACCTCCCCCTGGTTCTCATTATCTGTCTCCCTCTCTTCCTCTCTCTTGTCTCTGTCTCTGCTTAGATTCCTTCTATTCCCGAACCCGTCCCACCCACATGTGCATGTGTGCACGCATGCACCCACACAGCCGTATACCTGCGCGCACACCGATGCGCAGTTTTAGAGGAATTGCATCCTTAGGCCAGTCATTTTCTTTACCTCCAGAAACATGACAAACATGCTTGTTAAAAGAAGAGCTAATGTCACGGCGAGACTTGTCAAGGATTGTTTTCCTTCCTCCCTTAGACACATTTTGGGGATATCAGTAGTTGGAGCTGCAAGCGTGATGCATATTAGATGAATTTACGCTCGCTTCTGGTGCTTTTGTCAACTGTAGGTATCACGTGATGCGCTCGCTTCAAATATTATCTACACTAATAACTTCAGACATAAAATAACAAGAACAGAAGGCAACCTGTCAATAACATAAAGCATCTGTTCCAGAAATGTCTTTTTTTTTCATTTGAACTTTTGTAGCAGATTGCAAAACAATTAATCAGTGATCTGAGAAATGACAATGTCTCATTATAAGTCTAACTAAGCCATTAATGTTTTTTTCCCTATCTTGCTGCCCTTGATTCTATTGAACCTTTTTTTTTCCTCACTGAACTCGTGTTTTTGTCACTAATGAGTCCCACTCAGTGCAACTCGCAGACAAAGCAGAGCAGATGTTCCTCAGAAGAAGAAGAAGGCAAAAAAACCCCCCAAAACACAGTTAAATTATAGCACATTATATATTTTTAAAGCATTATATCTGTAACAGATACAATAGTCATCAATGTCACAATCGCACGGCAACAAACATTTGTGGGAATGTATCTACACTTTTGACTTTTTTCCCACCTCTCTCGGTTTGCGCCACTTTGTTTTTGCACGCCGTGCCTGTGCCCTCGTTTTCTTTCCTTTTCTTTTTTCCGTCGCTTGAAGTAGGAGACGCACTCCCCGTGATATCCTCTCATAGAAAGGAACAGATGTTCATTGAAAAGCTACTGTGGAATTATAATACTTCATTTTTGTCATGCAAACCTTGGTGGCTGTCAAAAAAGAAAAGAAAATAACATGTTTGATAGACTCCACCACCAGTCAGCATTTGTATCATGAATCTAAAGTCACAGATTCCACGTCACCTGTTAAAGGACTGTATTTTGTATTAATTCTCTGCCTCTTGATGACACTTTTTCACCATGAGTAGTTTTTGTTATGTGGTATTTGCTTAGATTTGCGTAATAGAATGTTTCCTCTTTAATCCATGACAGTGAGGTCTGGACAGCTGTACAGAGGAAACAGTGTCTCCAACATCAAAACCGACCTCAGCATGCAGAGGTGCAGATGCAGACTCATTCTGCACACTTACCTATACAAACAAAGCAGTTGCCAGGCAAGGAAACGTTAGTAGAAGCATGACTAGGAAGCCGTGAAAATGAGCGTAAAGAAAATAAAATAAAAAATAATTTGTGGCAGACACTTAATGTTCGCGCACACATTTGCCCAGCTGTTGTTGCACACATTCTCCAGATTCTTTCATTGTGTAATCAGCGCAGCTAAAATTACCATCCGCTGTTCCTAAATGTCTTTGTTTTTCCCTATGCGCACTTGGATAGCAGTTTGTTTTTGGCAGCAGACCCACGGGGCTATTGTTGTGATTATTATTATCCTCCATTCAGGCAGGACACAGGCACACTGGTTCAGTAGCGTTTCCTTGTCGGGTTTCTAGACTGTGCTGGTAAAGCTTCTGTGAAAATGGATTGATTTGATCCAGCGCACAATACCATAACTGCAGTATGGTTTTTACACTGTGAAAGTTTACCATTCCACACACACACACACACACACACACACACACATGCACACACACACACACACACACAAACACTGCTGCACATACGAAAAGATGGCGCTCATTTTTACGCTTTCTTAGATGCCTCTACGTGTGCTGAGCAGGCTCAGAGATAACAGGATTTTCAGTCAGTCCGTGCTGTGTGAAACAGCTGTGGTACAGTGGTAGCCCTTACAGAACATTTAGAGCCCACTTGTAGGAAATTAAATAAGCGGGTGCTTATATCAGCTGTAAGGAATTATGACCACAGTTACAACCAAAGCACAAATTAATAATACCTGCCCGCCTTCATGAATCTGATGCAATCAAAATAGCTGCAGCAGTCAGCTGCTTTCAGCAGCATAGGTTGGAGAAACCCACTATACGCTATCTATCCAGCCGAGCAGAGAGACGTAATTAGCATCTAGCTGGTGAATATAGTGGAGCAATTAGCAGATAAAGAGCTAAATATTTCCCCCAGCAGGGTGGCCGCCAAAATAGAGCTAAATCTGCTGGATGTGTTAACAGGAAACTGTTTGCTAACGTTTTTCAATAAAAATTTAATGAAGTGGTCATGGCGTGTGCAAGTGGTCAACAGACAGAGTAAAGCGTTAACTGAAAGATAGCATCGTCTGTGTAAATATTCACAAATGGTCATATTCTTCCTAAACAGAAATGTAAGCGTGAAATAATACCAAGTGAAAATGTATCTTATTCAGGATTATTTTCATTTGCAGCACTTTGTATGTGTTTTTATAGCTCTGTTCTTGGATCTTCCTACAATTACCATGCATAATTATATATATAAAACAGGAATCTGGCTGGCACTTAGATCGGTTGCCTGAAGTAATGATATACTTATATGGTCCATAAATATTTGGACGTACAATACTGTGCAAAATATGAGCCACCCCTAACTTCATATTTTGCTAGGAAAATGGGAAATTGGAAAGTGTGCAAACATGCATGCAAATATAGTATTGTATGTGTACAGTGTATGAGATAAACGTTTCTCCCCATTACCCTTCTTTAGGATTGGCTTTTGGATAGTCACCTGACCGTTTCTGATGAGGCTACAGTGATCAGTAGATGGACTAACTGAAGGCCCAGGTGTCGCTCTCAGGTCCTGTGTCTGGTTTTGGCTACATTTATTTTTCAATTTCTTTTGCATACGACTCTCAGATCTTGTTTATCTCCTATAAATAGTGTTTTTAAAGCCTGCCACTTCTTTGTTTATTCTCCACCTGTCCAGTTGCCAAAGATTTTTTAAGAACGCACTACACACCATGCTGAACATGCCAAAGTCAGGCTAGGCTCTTTGTGAACCACATTGTTGTGAAAAAGTGTTGTTTTATGCCTGTTAGCCTGTTTTATGTTTTTAAAAAAGTCTTCTATAAATGGGTCTATACAAAAACTGGAATGAAGAACAAAAGTGCAAAAGAAGCCAATAAAATCCAACAAAAGGATTAAATATCGTTTCAAACACTTTTAGCTTAAATCAATAATTGTTTAGGCCACATTTAGCTCATTTTTAGCACTACAATATTGGTCAGAATTTAATCAAACATACATAAAGTGATGCACTCAAGTTCAAAGTTACTTTTGTTAAAGGCAAACTTCTGGGAAGCGTGATGATTGGGAAGTAGAGCCAGATGAACGTCTACATTCTTCAAACCAACACAAATTTGAATATAAGGATTATGTTTAATGCTCGGATAAAAATCCTTTGCAGTCAGTATCAGGGTAAAACTTCGAACCAGTGAGAAACGTCTTTCTTCCCTTGAGATGCTCGGCCAGGTGGTTGCTGCAGTCACCTTCACCTGTCTGTGGGTCTTTCTGCTTGCGGTTTGTCTTCAGTAACTGAAAGGCATGCTGAAGGAAACTCTGACGTACTCGTGTAACTCATGGGTTACTTTTGCAGTATGCGTCAGCTCATTATCCATTTGCACTGAAGATATGTCTGATCTGTGCAGAGTATAGCCCTGCACACTCAGAAACTCTCCTGCTGCTTTATCGGCTTCTAGTGGCCCACTAGTGGCAGTCGTGCAATAACACTTTGGATCCTTCCCCACACTTTTCTCCTCCCATCATTCTGGTATGAGTCCATCATGGTTTCCTCTGTCCAAAGTATTTTTTGCGGTGGTTTTTTTGTTGTTCTTGTTTTTGTGTAGGCTCTTTTAGATGTAGCCAGTGGTTTGCACCTCGTTGTTAACTCTCAGTATTTCCGTTCATGAAGGCATCTCTTGATTGTAGATTTTGCAAGTGACACATCTACCTCCAAGTGTTCTTCACTTGGTTGGACAGAACAGTATTGGTTCTGAGAAAATGCTTTATAATGGTATGATTTGAAAAGTTGGTCAATGCAAAATTTATGGGTAAAACCTCTTCAAATGATAACTTACAGTGAGACATGTCATTTCCACTAGACAAGTGCAGAGTAAAGACTTGTGTATCTTGGATAATTTACTTCCAAAAGCCTAAAAGACACATTACAGACAAACAGAGCTAACATATTCAGATTGATATTTGGAAACACCATTTAACCTATCGCATGTTTCTGGACTGTGGGAGGAACATAGAGGCAACCCACACACATCCAAACTTCACACAGAAAGGCCCCACTGGATTTGAAAACCACCACACCACCATGCATATTTAAAATGTATTGAGGTAAATGTATTTTAATGCCACAGGATAGTGTGCGATAACCACTGCAAATGACTGGTTTAACACTCCGCACAGAAAAAACTAAACTAGCACCAACTTCTAGTGCTCCACTTTTACAAATAAAAGCAAAATCTGCTGACAGTGCTCATACAGTACACACAGTACTTCTTAAACTTGTCCTGTGCATCCCAGTGCTGGAGAAATGGAGCTGCACTTTAATGTTGCCATGGGAGATAGCGCTCTTTCTGCCTGTTTAGGAGAGCTGCATTCAAAAAGAATAAGTTCACATCTTGACCCACTGCAGGGAAGAAAGAGGTCAGAGCTGCAGTGAGTTATCCAGAAGAGCAGGGTTCAAATAGGGATTTGGTCACAGGGGTTTATTTGTGAGCGAGCGGTGCTGTGAGGAGCGCAGAGTGACAGAAGATCCACAGCTCTTCTGAAAAAATTGAGAGATTTATGGAACGATGGAGAGAGACAGACGGATAGATTGAGACAGAAATGGCATGTTGGCTGAAATTGAAAATGGAGTATCTGCTGCAGTACTTTGAAAACGCACACACACATGCACGCTGTCGCACAAACAGGTAGCGAGAGAGTGTCTATGTCTATGTGTCTGTGTGGCTGTGTGTGTGACAGATGTGTCCTGCTGCCCATCAGAGCTATCTGCCCCCTCCTGCTCATTCTCTCTCTAAAACCGTGTCTCTGTTTAGCCCTCACACATCATTACCTGGAAACCCTGTTGCTTTCTCTTGACTCCTTTCTTTCTTAACAGCCTCTCTTCCTACCTAAACTCATCCCTCCCTACTGGACAGAGTGGAGGAGAGTTGCAGGAGGTTTGTGAGTCATACGCTGGTGTGTCTGACAGCCAGCCAGGCAGCTAGCTCAAGAAATTTTTCATCCTCTACCTCCTGTGTTTCCTTCCCATCCTCCCCTTCTGTCTTCTGGTCTGTTGAGGCCCATTGCTGCTCACTGGAGATATCAGGACACAGAGAAGAAGGCCAAATGCAACCCCCCAACATCCCCCCCCAAACCCCATTTCAGTCCCTCCGCTCCTCTTCATTTTTTTCCCCCTCTGCTCTCATTCCCCATCACCCACACACTCCCTTTGTATACACCTGAACAGTTCCCTCTCATTTCTTTTTCATTAAGTCCCTGCCATCCTAAGTTTCCTCTTCAGGCCTTTGCCCAGATTCCTCAGCCAGCACGGGGCTGGCACATTGTGCCATCCTACTGGGACGCTACTCACAAACACATATTTTGCCATGGCCAAATATTCACTCCCACACCTACCTACCCCTATACAGACGCACTCATAAATACCTAAACCTGCTCTTTTTGTGTGTACTTTGCCCCTGTTTCATGTTCTTTTTTGTGTTTTTTGTTGTTTTTATCGGGCATTCATCCTGTCTGCTTCACCTTTGGGACAGCTGCTCTAATCTCTCTGTTCCCTCTCGTTTCAGTTTGATTCTTTGAGCTGCTTTCAGATTGGTTGCCATAGCCCATACTTTGAATCTGGCTGTTGTTGATGGTGTTTTTTCACTCTGAGGTATACGTTTTCACCGTGTTTGCTGCCTTTTCCTTTTCTTTTTTTTTGCTCCTGTAGTCTTGTGCCCACAGCGGCACCACACACACACAGACACACAGACACACACTGAAACACGCATAGATCAATACCTGCTGAATAATAAGCTTCCGTCCACCTAAGAGAATGGATCTGTGCCAAACCCCCACTTCTGTTTAAATTTTAATAGATTCACAGCTACAAACAACTGGGTAATCCAGAATGCTTTAAATGTGAGTTTCCTTTTCTATTCCTTCATTTTTCCACTGTTTTTATCAGCTTTGTCTTAAATTCCTGCTAATTACATACATTCATTCACATATACTCAAGCCAGTCAACCATGACCAGCTATGTGAAGTAGAGTCCTATGAATATGTATCAATTTAGCAATTTAAATACCTTATTAATCATACACAGAGAGTAGATAACCTTCTGGATCCCAGGGTCTTCATTCATAACCAGTTCCCCTTGTAGTCTTGTTTTTCACACCAGTATGGCGTTGGCCTGCAGAAATATCAAACAGGTAATGTGCTACAGCACATACAGTACATGAGTCTACACTACTACATAAAGCAGTCAAATGAGGGCCTTCCACTCTCTTTTAGTCACGTGTGCAAACACACACATCCAAAAATCTCCTGGTAATCATCACTCTCAAGCAAGTGAAAACGCACAATAGCTACTCTGCACAGAAATACACAAAGCCATCCATTTTCATCTCATCCATTCATCGTATTCATCCCTTTATGCCACTTATTTCTTCCTTGCTTCCCTCTGTTTCATTTCCCCACCTCTAATTGCTCAGTCGGTTCCTCTTCCTTCAAATTCATTGCCTTTCCTGGCTTCCATCTCTTATCACAGTGACTTGATATTTATCACTGTGCTTTTTTTGCCCCGATCACCTGTTTGCCTCCGCCTGTTCCCAGCTGTGTTTGTGCATTGCAGTCCATCCACCGGGATGAGATGGCTCTAACAGCTGAGACACAACCACCAATCTATCTATAAATCAATCACACTGTCACCTGTTGGCACTTCTGTGTATTCATGAGCTTGTGTGTGTGTGTGTGCGCGCTTGTATTCATGGGCACGCCTTTCATTTGCCTCCATTTTTCCTCAGTATCTTCTTCCCCCTTCTTTTATTCACTTTTGAGTTTGCTAGGGTTTGTGGAGTACTAGTCTTTGTATACCATCTGTTTTGTTGTCGCGTCTTTCCTTATGTGAACATGTGCACAGGTGCAACACTAGACGCGTGAGTATATAAGAATGAATGAATGTATGTTCGATGTGTGTGATTATATATGCCTGTTTGAGTGCTTAACTGCTTCTCCGTTCAGCTACACTTGTTTACACCCTCCCACACCTTTATTTGCCAAAAGGCTCAATCCCAGAAGGCTTGTGACAGTTTTACTTGTCAAACGCGTGTTCTCATTTCCTCATCTCAGCGTCTGCCTGTCTCGTCCCTGTTTGTCACCGACAATTTGAAGTTACTGTGACTCGTCTTACTTCTGCGTCCTCAGTGGAACAAAGTGGGAAGGCTGGTGGGGGTGGACTAACAAAGTAATAATTATCTAATAATAGCAATCTGATATAACATGCACAAAAAGGTTTATAGTATTTAAGACGTTAGAGAGTAGCAGTTCGGTCCTGTTTGACGTAATACAAATTTTACTGTACAAAAATAATATAGTCACATGCTTAAATATAGCAATGTCCAAATTAATACTGTAAATAGTCCTCAAAATGTTAAGGTGAGTAAGGCTTTTGTCTATATTTACCTGATATTTTTCTCTGTGGCATTCTAGTGAAAAAAAACCCAAAATGGACAAAACATAGATTTACAAAGTAATGTGTTAAAGTTTTTATTAGTCAATATGCTAATACCCACTAAGATGATGTAATATTAGAATCAAAGGCCTTGGGACAGGCTGTGTAACATTTAGTGTTCTGTAAAAACTCAAAAAGCACAAAAGATTGTGAGGAAGTCAAGCTCAGTGAATCGAATTAGTAAAGGTGAGGCCAACGTGAAGGCAAAGAGAAATCCAGGTATGTCCTTAACTTTTTTTTTTTTTAATTATAAAAAAAAGTTACCCACTGTTCATGTGTTATAAAGGAGGAAACTATCTATACAAGCCATAACAATGTTTTGTATGAGGATGCTTTCTAATGCTGTTTAGTTGCCCAGTTTTACATGCGTGGGTATGGTGGTTCACTTTGCCATTATACTGCAGTGTAGATGTATTTATATTTATATAGTACTTTTCTAGTCTCACTTACCACTTAGACTACTTTTAATTAAAAGTACCCTTAAAGTAGTACACACTTAGACATAAAGTGCCCCTAGCTTGTACAGTATGTGCTTGGACTATGGGAGAAGCCAGAAGAGAGACTGGCAACAAACCAGGAACCTTCTTTGGGTGTGGGGTGTTAGTCCTAGCCTCTCCACCCTGGAATAAGCCTTACCCGAACATTAGAACTGCAGTTTTTTTGCACTTCTGCAACGGCTTAGTTTTCAAACCTCAATGACTGCAGCACGAGTGGAATATATCCAGTCCTCTGGTTGCATCACTGAGCATGTTAAGGTCAGCGAGGGTATTTATTTTGTGGAAGAATTTGCAGTATTTTGTGCTGGGATGATATTAAGTGTCTGTCAGCTGCTGAGGAATTCTACTACATATTTTGAAGAAATACTTCCACAAGTTCCACAATGCTGGTGGTGAGGCCCAGCGAGGAGAAGAATGACAATGAGTACTACAGCTCCGAAAGCACAACAGCTTTCTTAAGTGTTTCCGATTATATGGTGGAGCAAATGCTACCAATATCAACTTTCTATATTTTATGCTAAAGCCAATACCCAGTAGGCTAAACAGCATCAGCGCGAGCTAAATGCAAAGAGGCCAGAACTGGACCATTAAAAGATCCTACATGGCTTACTGGAAGGCTTAACTAAGTAAAAGAGTCATTAATGATTATCTATATCAAAAATAGACATAATGTACCTCCATGGTTACTGAAGTCCTGTTGTTAAGCTTCAAGTTGAGCATTTTTGTTGTCACTGTTTTAGCTTTTTGAACTTAGATGTCGTGGGAGGTTTGACTGAGAGCCTGAAGGGTTGTCATGGAACTTGCTGATCACACAGTGAAGCATCTTTTAACATACGTTTGCCTCTAAAGACTGCCAGAACATATATATATTCAACATTGTGTTGCATTAATGGAAATGGTGAGGGCCTATATTCATCAGTGTAGTGTTTTCTAAGGCCATAGAGCAAAGGAGCCAAAAGCTGTTTTCCTATAAACTTTTATACAACTGGAGCACACCGGTGCAGTGGTTAGCATTGTTGCCTCATAGCAAGAATGTCTTGGGTTTGAATCCCTCTTCCAGTTTCCACGTTTTCCCTGGGTTCTCTCCGGTTCCTCCCACAGCCTAAAGACATGCAGTTAGTGGGGTTGGGTTAATTACTGATTCTAAATTGCCTATAGGTGTGAAGGTGGGTGTAAATGGTAGGTTGTCTGTCTGTGTTATCCCTGCGACAGACTGGTGATTTGTCCAGGGTGTATCCTACCTGTCGCCCACCTGTCCTAAACAATTCTAGGGAAAAGAACAGGACTCCGGAGTCTACAGACATTGGTGATGTAGTGAAGCACATGGAGACTTTTGATGGGGCTTGAAATATTTAGGATGAGGTAGAGATTGGGAAGGGGATGATTGTATATCAGCCTGACAGGCAGAATGACAAAATAGCGATGAGTTCTGAACGTGGAACAAAGACTGATTGGCTCAGAGGAGGCAAAATGAAGATTACTGGATCAGAGCGATGACGACAGAATTGAGGATAAGGACAGTTTGACAGCGTGGGAAAGCAGAGGTGACAAAAAAAAGTAAAGCAGTATAACAACTCTGCTACATGAGGACAAAAAAAATCCCACAGTCATCAACAGAGATAAAAATCTATAGAATGAGCGCATGACTAACATGAAAGTTTGTCAAAGTGCTTGTATAGTGACTAGAAACTCCTCTGTTCTGGGTAGCGGCTACAGGTTAGAGCCTAGGAGGGCTCAAACTGAAGCCGGTTTAGTTTCTATCTTATAAATCTGACGAGGTGAAAGCACAAAGACAGGCCAGGATTAATGGTTTACAACCAAAACAGAGCTTGATCCATTCTGCTGACAGTCTGGCTCTCATTAGAAATGGAACAAACTGACAGCCAAACAAATCACCGCCGCGTTTGTGAGTTTTGCATGATTAAATGATGGAGAGTGTATTAAATCAGACTTAGCTTACTTCGCAGACGCACAGGCTGGAAGACACTCCTTCTCAGTACAATAACAATTTCTGCGTGTGAGCGAGCTTTCATTGTTTAAAACGCAAATTAACTTCTTGTCAGCCACATGTGTAATAAGCCTGTATTTACTCTAAAAGCGATCCCAGCTTCCCAGTTCAACAGCTGCCCTCATCACTGTGTATGCTTCTTCATATCAGCAACATAAACATTTGTCTTGCATTAAGAAGCAACTTCAAATTTTGTAAAAAAAAGATAAACAATATTTGTAAATCTTGTCCTTGCCTTCAGTTCGTCTTAGTGTGTCTGTCTGAATACTGTCTGAATACTGTCTGAATACTGAAGTCGGCTTTGGAAAACGTTGAGTACTGAGAGATTAGGATGTTCATTTGGTCCCTAAGCTCTGTGATACATATAACCTCAGTGTCTGTATCCCACTCAACCCCTTTATCTTTTGCGTCCTGCTGAATAACTTCCCTTTGTCGCGTCTTATTTGGAAAGAACATAAACATCAAATATTTTTAATCTAGTTCCTTTTCTATTATTGTCAATCTTAAATCACCGCCTCCTTTCTGTAGCTAAAAACTTAGAGAAAAGTTAAAAACTTTTTTTTTTTTTGTGGTTTATACACAAAGAATAAAGAGACGGGGGTTTTTTCCCCTCTTTATTGTCATGCATTTCTTTGTTTCCATGTGTTGTGTCTTTGATTCCAGCGGTGGGTTAGTAGAAGTCTGCACTACTACAGAGGTTTGGTTGTACAACAAAGCCATATAAAAAAATCTCTTGAACTTCCCAGCTTTTACTTTTCTTTATTTACCAGCTGTTCTATTTTCACATCCTATACAATTTCCTTCTCAGTATTATTGCAGATTTTAATTTTGTGGTGAAACACCACTGTGACAGTGATAGTTAAGTGTTGGGAACGTTGAGTGTCCAGTCAGTTGGTTCAAATAGGAACTTACAAAGAGCCTAAAGAAGTGAATTACCAAGAGGGACTCTGGCATTGCACTAACCTATGGTATGAGGCTGTAGCATAAATAAAAGACAACAAAAGGCAGCATTATACAGTAGCTCCCAGATAGTTGGATGCGCTGTATAAGAAACAAAGGCTTCAGTTCCAAAAAGCCAATGCAGAGCTCTTAAACCTGAATTAATTATAATAGTCAGTAGGGATCAACTTTTCAGATTGAAAAAAGGAGACTGTCAAGTGGAGGCTGTGTGCAAACCTAAAAATAATGAAACAAAAACAACCCAACCAGGGGGGGCGGTGGGGGTCCAGGATGGAGGGACAGAAACAAACAAAAAAACAAGGAGCCAGAGTTCGAAAACAGGGAACAAGAGTCCAAAACAGAGCGTCTACAACGGCACTGAGGCTCCATAAACAGTTCATAAACCGTTCAGGGGGCCCGCCTGGAGGACAGCACCACAGGAGCTCAAGGCAAAACAGTTCAGGGGGCCGACCCGGAGGCCGACAGCACAAGAGTCTAGAATACTGTTCAGGAGGCTGACCGCGGAGTCAGCGTCAGCGACGGAGCTGGCGCTCTCATTAACATGAGAGTGTATTTTACTTTTACTTTCAAAGTAAAACAGGAAACATAACAGAGACGCGGACTTGACAAGCTGATCAGGGAGGCAGAGAAACTATGGAACACAGACAGAAACCAGAAGACTAAAAACTCTACCACTGAACCCAAAAGACTAGAAATAATAAATAATGACAAAATCAAAGTTCAATAATAATGCAAAACTCAAAACACTGGG
>VOQK01042347.1:19769-37464 GCA_015052645.1 Benitochromis conjunctus | reverse complement strand
TAAACCCGTAATTTAATTTGAAAGACTGAATCTTTTCCTTGAGATTATAGTGGGTCATGATTTGGACCCGATGGGACACCTGAAGGCTCCACCTTGCACTCAGGGTGGTGAGAGTGTCGTCTGTGTTTTGTATTTCCGTATTTGTGCAGCACCTGGAGAAGCTCAGCTACACCTTTATGTTCATTTTAAACCAACAAACGAGAAGAAGAGAGGCTGGGAGGACGCAGGAAGCCGTGAATGCATCGCCAATGCGGTCCAGGTGGAGCAGATGTGCATCACCTGAGCCTCTGCAGCACATCTGGACCACCCCTAATGCTCCGCGCTCACACCAGCTGAAATAACCAGGTGGAGTCCGAGGATGTTTACCGCAGCCTGGTGTGTGTGTGTGTGTGTGTGTGTGTGTGTGTGTGTGTGTGTGCGCGTGTGCGTGCGTGTGTCCTCACCCAGCATGGAGAAGATGAAGTCCTTGGCCGTGTGGATCTCCAGAGCCCGCTGGTCGTCGTACTCCCGCTGGTCGTGCTTGCTAAACTCCTGGATGAGCCGGTTCAGGTCCTCCATGCGGGCCGCCGACCTGAAGTCGAGCTCCGGCCCGCCGCCGTGCGGCAGCCTCCCGGCGGCCATGGTGGGGCTGTTCCCGAGGCTGCCCGACGAGCCAGCCCGGCCGGAGAGAGCAGGGGCCGCCATGGTTCCTCCGCGGTCACACGCTGGTTCTGCACTGCCCACGCTGCAGCTGCTCCTCTGTCCCGGACCGAGCCGAACCGAGCCAAAGCGAGCCACTCCACAGTGAACACAAGCACCGGAAACCTGCCCCGCTTCTGCCACTCAGCGCTTTCAAAATAAATGTGCCCTAATTATATTATATTATATTATATTATATTATATTATATTATATTATATTATATTATATTATATTATATTTAAGGTTCATCATCTGCTTCCATCTTACCCACCCACCTATCCTAGCATGCTCTTCTGTCACACCAACCCTATGCATGTCTTCCACTGGATTCATGTTTTTTCTCTTTTCCTCCTACCTGGCAGCTCCATCTTCAATATCCAACATTGGTCTCCAAACCATGCATCACAGCAGGTCTCACTACCACTTTTTTAAACCTTCCCTTTCCCTCTTGCTGCTATCTTTCTGTCATAAGTTTCGGTCATACCAGACCCTCGTCTTCATCCACTCCACCCTGCCTACAATTGCTACTTCTACCACCTCTCCTGTGCACTGTCCCTCCCTTCTTCTTCTCTTCAGTGCATGCATCCGTCTCTCTAGGGTCTCATCCACCTGCTCCATACTCTGATCATATACTCTCTGTAGAGCCACAAAGACACAGTTCACCACCTTCTGACCTTCTCTATAGTTTTCCATCAACACTCTTAAAGCACACTTCTGCTCAGTGATCGCCATTTCTCTTCTTCTCAAGAACTCTTTCTCATATCTTCACTGTTTGGCTCATCAGCTTCATCTTACTACAGCTCTGCCCAGCATACACTTTTTTGTTATTCCTCTGACATCCTCCCACGTTCCAAGATTGTGTTAGTCTGGTTAAAATCTCCCTCTCTCCTTGACATCACCATACTTCGACAGGAATCAGTGAATTTGCATTTTTGTTCTTGTGTTATAAGAAATTAAAATTAAAATATGCCTATAAGCTCAACGCTTTGATGACACTATAAATCTTATTATCATTTTATTATTAGTACATTATTAGAATATTATTATTTCTTTACATTAGGGTTGTATTTTTTGTGTTTCACTCTTTAAAAATAAATATACAATTTCGTTGTATTAACTTTGGCAGCGTTTTACTTTGAAAGTCACAGGCGGATGTTGTGCTTCGTGTTGACGCTTTTATTTTGTTGTTTCAGGTGTGTGCAGTATCCGCCTCTGTCCTGCAGGAGTCGCTCGAGGCGCCGGAGCTCCTTGGTGACCCGGAAATGAACAACTGCTAGACGACCGTTCGGCCGACCCGTCGGGGTCACCGGGCTCCAATATGGCGTGGAGGAGCTGCTCCGTCCTGCTCAGACTGACCGGAGATGAAGGCTTACGGAGCTCCGTGAGGGGCAGCAGGTCAGTCCCCACAGGCGGGGGCGAGCAGCCCGTCCCGGTTCACAAGCAGACAGATCCTCGCTGCCGGAGTTAGCTCCGTTAGCTTCAAGGACAGTTTAGAATCAACGGGCTGTTAGCAGGTTAACGCTAGCCGCTGCTAACAGAGCGCAGAGCTGCGTGTGTGCATCTCATTATCCGCTGGTATAAAGCTGTTCTTACTATTTAAACTTCCCAGTGTGCCCCCTTACATACATCCACATTATATGCAGTTCTTCCGAAGCTGTTTCAGGTCGTCCCTCCGGCTTAGTGCAGAGGGACGCTGCTTCCGTCGGTGCCCTCAAACCCAGGGGTTAATCTGCTGTCGCCAGCTGACCTGTGCTGCTTTATGTGGATTTATTTATAATGTATGAGCAGTACTCTCGGACTCTTCCAATGACCAAGAGTTACTAAATGAACTCAGTGACAAAAACCAGACGTTTGTGGTAAAACTGTTGGTGGGCTCGTTGGTGGACTCAGTCTGAGGCCTGCTGGTGAAAGACTGGAGGAGCTAAACCTTAGCTCATTGAAAGGTTGGCAGGATGTTTATACTCTGACACACAGATGGACACACTGGTGCATTTACAGTCACGATAAAAAGAAAGTACACCCGCTCTGAGCGGGAAGGTTTTATCTAATCACAATAAGATGAAATGAATCGGGTCCTCTGCAGAAGCAGGAGTTCCTCTAACCTGGGTTTTCTGTACTATGAAGATGGTTCACTTCTTACTGGGGTATATCACCATGGTAACTTGTGCTGTGAACCTAACCTGCTCACCACCTACTGACCAATCAAATTTTAATTAAATGACTTTTATTTCCTGCATTCAAACAGGCTAAACTTTATTAATCTAACAGCTGTGTTGCACTCTAAATGACACACGCAGGGACATTTGTTATAGTTCACACTTCCTCTGCATTTATTTAATAAAAATGAAGCCAAGATGAGGACGTCTGTGACAAACTCCACTGGCTTGTAGTGCCTCCTTTGGCGGTGATGGTTTCTGCGTGACTTTAGTCTCTCACGTCACTGTGGAGGGATTTTGATCCACTCTGTTCACAGCGTTGCTTCAGCTCATTAATGTCTGCAGCGTTCAAACCTGGAGTGTCCCGGGGAGTTCTCGGCAGATATTTGGGCTTCGGGGCTTCCTGCTGTTAAAAATGTGGTCATGGGATGGAGATAAAAAAAAAAAAAGGATTTTGGCTTTTCTCCAATAGCGATCGCCCTCTAGTGGCCTTTGAGAAGAATGCAGGTTTAGGATGTGTGCATGTGTTTCCTGTCTGTGGTCATAGCGGGAGGATGCTGGTGCTTCGTTCATCTCCAACATTAAAGGGAACTTTTTTCTCACAGTTGTGATTCCGCCTCCGTCCACCAGGTGGCTTCAGAGCTTCCAGCAGAGATGCGGCTTCAGGAAAGCTGCGAGGAAACCCGAGTCCAAGAAGGTGGAAGAGGAGTTAGGCCCCGCCCACAGCGAATCCTCTGAAGCTGCGGCCCAGCGCCGGACCCCTGCCCCTCACTTTGACCATCAAGCTCCGCCCAGTCCCCCCCGTGCCTTCGGCCGGCTCGTCAGGCCACTCGTCTTTACCATTGGGGTAGGTGATATTGTTTCGGTGGCGGTGACGCCGTTGATGATGTCACGGACACGTGTTGACTCCATGTCAGTTTACAGGCTGCTCCTTTGGCTCGGCGGCTATCTGGCAGTACGAGTCCCTCAAGTCTCGAGTGCAGAGCTACTTTGACGAGCTGAGAGCCGATTGGCTGGAGAAGGTGCGACCTCAAAAACGAGGAGACATCCGCAAAGAGGTGGGGGTTCGACATCATCACCTATAACTGGGCTCCACCCACACTTTGACCCGAGTCCTAATTGGCTGTCTGTGTTTCAGATCAACCAATGGTGGAACAGCCTGAGTGAGGGCCAGAGGACGGTAACAGGTGAGTCACTGCTGCAGTGCTCACGGGCAAAGCGCTGAACCTTCAGAAGGGGGTTGATGGTTTAAAATCCTTTTTTCCCAGGGATCATTGCTGCTAACGCTATTGTGTTCTGCTGCTGGAGAGTGCCGGCTCTGCAGCGCTTCATGATCAGATACTTCACCGCCAACCCGGCCTCCAGTGAGTCTCACCGCCGCGACCACGATGCGTTCAGGGTCTCCGACTGAGCCTCTGTAACTGTGGCTGTTTGTTGTTGCCCCGCAGGGACTCTGTGCTCTCCCATGATTCTCTCCACCTTCAGTCACTTCTCATTCTTCCACATGGCGGCCAACATGTACGTCCTCTGGAGCTTCTCCACCAGCGCCATCTCCATGCTGGGCCGAGAGCAGTTCGTGGCCGTGTACCTGTCTGCAGGTGCTGCACCGAGACACACAGCCCAAACGCACGACTGCATCAGTCGGTCTGTGCTGACAGTGAACAGCTCGCAGACACTATTAAAAAAAACAAATCAGCTTCATTAAAGATAAACTTTGATATATGGAGACTTAATTTTGAAGTAATTTTAAAGGTCAGTGTGGGCTAAAAGCTCCGTTTTTTCTACTGTCAGATCTGTGTGACATCACGAGGGCATATCATTAATATGGCCATCTCAGGCACACGAGGGGCAGCCAGTCGGAAGAAAGCTTGCTTAAAAGGGGAGGGGCTAAAACAGCCAGACGTTTCCCAGATTGAAACATGTGAATGTAGTGGTGATGACACACCAGTGGAGGACAAACTGAGCCGGGCTGATTTACACCACAGCGCTGTTTTACCTGACAGCAGGTACGGCCTGTTGAGGCAACGACAAACATTCATCACACCTGCTGGGCAAACGCTGCCCCCTGGTGGGGAAGGTCGTAGTTACATTTTTGCAGAGGGTGATTATAAAAAGCTCCGCTGTTATAATCTCTGGGATCTCTGGGAGTGTGACGCTGATTTTATTTCTTCCATTTTCAGGTGTTATTTCTACGTTTGTCAGTTATGTGTGCAAAATGGCAACCGGGAGGTTCGGCCCGTCTCTCGGAGCGGTGAGTACCGTGAAGGCTTCACAGGTCAAACTGTACTTGGGTCAGAGTCACGTCAGTGAGAACGCACGAGTTCAGCTTTCCTTGGTGCACGTCTGTAAATAAATAGCCTGAAGTTCCTGTTTCTGTGTTTTCAGTCCGGCGCCATCATGACCGTCCTGGCTGCTGTTTGTACCAAAATGCCTGAAGCCAAACTGGCCATCATCTTCCTCCCCATGTTCACCTTCACGGCTAGCAATGTAAGACCCCGCCCTCCTCGCACCAGCCCGCCTGCAGCTGCTACACATCTGCAAGCTGCTTTGCCACTCACCCGAGCCCCTCCTCCTCCTGCTGGTTTTGACCTGACTGAACTCGCCCTCTGTTTCCGTGTCTGTCTGCAGGCTCTCAAGGCCATCGTTGCCATGGATACCGCCGGCCTGGTGCTTGGGTGGAGGTTTTTCGACCATGCTGCTCATTTAGGAGGAGCCATGTTTGGAATGTAAGTTAGCAGATGTTTTTTTAAAGGTTAGTTTGAATTTTCCTTGTTAATTCACAGAAAAGGCACTCATGTTTGGCACGGCTGGATTAGATGGTTAATACGTAGAAGCGGTTCTGTTACCAGAGAGAGGCGAGTGTGAAAGCCAAGCTGTCGATGTTTGTGTTCCTGAGTGAGACTGTAGACTCAAGCTGTAGAAATGTGAGGCTGAGGAGGTCAGCGGGGAGCTGCTGGGCCTCCTCACTCACAGGAGGAGCTCCAGCGGGATCAGGGCGCCTCCTCTGTGACGTGTTTTGGGTGTGTTTAAAAGTATTTGTGGAACGGGACTGATTTATTGTGCTTTGTGACAGCGTTGCAGGGACGTGTTGTTAATCACATTTGCTCCGTCTCTCTTCAGCTGGTACGTTCTGTTCGGCCACGAGTTGATCTGGAAGAACCGAGAACCTTTCGTCAAACTTTGGCACGACTTCAGAACTCGAAGGGGACCGGGAGGAGGAGGAGGAGGAGGCGGAGGGGACCGAGGAGGCGCCATTTAGGACGCCGAACCCTAGGGACTGATGGGAATAAAATGCTAACGTAACATGTAAAGATGTATAAAATGTACAGAGAAAGCTCGGAGCCCGGGCACAGGCCGGGGGTCGAAGTAAAGACTCGTGTTCGTATTTATAAAACATGAACGATTCCATTTCTGTCTGCTCGCCTGCTTTTGTTCACAATTTGCTGAGAAACAAAGACAAACGCAGCACAAAGGTTTACAGCAACGATCAGTCGGGTGATCGCGTGACAAATAAAAGCTTCAGGATCAAAAACAGCCCAGAGAGATTCAGTCACAGGGATTTTTATGTCTGAATAATCTGTAAAAGTCACTTAAAAAGACAACCGAGGGAATCTTAAAGAGCTCCACCTGCTTCAGGTGATACAGCAACCCTGCAGACGGCCTGTCTGTGAAACTAGAGCTGCTGATGACGACTGAACAAACACCGTGTTTGCCAAACAGCCTGAAGTCCACCAACAGGCAGCGGTCAGACTGATGCTGTCAGAGCGTGATCTGATGGGTCGTCACGGAGAGCGTTATACGCCTGCAGTGATTGGCTCACAGCTTTAATAAAGCATTGTGGTGCTCGTGGGGTTTTTCAGCCTCTCTTGATGATATTTTGTGTTGAGGAAAAATAAACTGATCATCAAAACCTGATTTTCTGAGATTTATTGAAAGAAAGTTTAAAACAAAGGAACCAAAAAACTACACTATGAACAGTCTTCGTAGCAGCATTGACAAACAAAATAATAACAGCTCCTGTAGAGCCATTGTCTAGATACAGTCTTTGTCTATTCAGCTGTAGGGACCTGTTCCCACAGTCACGTAGGCAGCAGTTTATAATGAAGGCAGTGAGGAGAGCAGCGGCAGTACAACGCACTCGTTCCAGAGCGTGTGACAGATTATGTTTGGTTATTGAAAACGAGGACGGAGACTCTGATCTGAACGCCTCAAACTAAAGAAAAGGCCGACACTCGTTCAGAGACTTTTTTAATGTCTCTTTAATAAAATGCACTCATTCAAACTTTGAAGCTGATTCATCAGCATAAAACTCAGGACACCTGAAGCACAGACACAGTGATGAAATGGGACGTGTTGAAGGATCGATAAAGACGACGTCTAACGATTGATGACAACAGTTGTGTAGTTTGTAAATCAAGATTAAAGTATATCCTTGTATAGAACTGTTACTCCTTTCTTTAAGAATAAAAAACTTCTGATTGTGGTTCAAATGTTCTGTAAACATCTCTTGGAAAAGCTGGATGTTGGTGTTTTTCAGGCCCTCAGAGCTGACTCTGTGGGGGCGTGGACCTCTGTGAAGTCCCCGGTAATGCTGAATGATCCGTGAAGGATTTAGAGCAGCACCGAGGTCCTTCCTATTTTAGAAAACACAAACAGCATATCCCCTGACCCCCAGAGAGTCCGAGCACTCCCGATCTGTCAACGACTGAAAACTTTTGGAGCTTTTTCAAACCAAACACACGATAAAGGAGGCGCGAGGCGATCTGTATGAACGCTCCATTAAAATCACTGCAGCTTGTTCGGTGTCGTCTTGCTAAAATCAGGAAGGACTTCCCAGGAATAAGACCACCTCTACCTGGTCCTCTTGTATCTCACAGCCTTACAGAGAGAAGAGCTGCAGCAGCCGAATAGGAAACATGCGGTTTTCATTTTAAAAGGCTTTGAAGGACTTTTAAACCACACATTTCCTGTGTATGGTATAGTTTGTCCCACCTGTGCCTGGGAGCAGGGCTGTATCGTTGACGGCTGAAACCAGCTCATAACAAACAGTGGGAGGCGAAACTTCCTGAACGTCGATACTCATGTGTGTTTAGAGCTGGTTCGGCCTGTCCCAGAGTTCATCGACCCTGAACAGCAGCAGACCTCAGAGGATCAGACCCGCTTCAAACCGCCACGCGTCACATCACAGACACTACCTGAGCGACGTCTGCAGAGACACAAACCCGGGAGAAGACCTCGCCACAGCCTCCAAACCACGGTAAGAACCCATCCTTCAGACTCCAGCCATCAAACCGTTAACTGCCCTTTGCTCTTTAACATGAACCATGGCTCAGGAGACATGTGCGTCCTGACACGTCTGTATGGGTGAAACAGAGCTTTACGTCTCCTCTGGGGCAGATAGTTGTTATTTTGAAATGAAAACACGATAGTGTGGATGCAGACTCCGCTGGGACAGATAGGCCCTCTTTATTCATCTCCCTGAAACGAGTTTCTTTAACATGACGATGAATTGCGTGTACTCAAATAGGCCTCCACAGTCACCAGATCACAATCCAGCAGGGCAGTATTGGGGTGTGGGGGAGTGAGAGATTCACATCGTGGATGCAAAACCTCCCAGGAATGTTTCCAGCACCTCGTTGAATCTGAGCCACGAAGAACGAAAACAGGTCTGAAGGAAAAAGGGTGTCCAACCCGTACTAGCAAGGTGTACATAATAAACTGGCCAACCAGTGTATATCACACAGTGTCCCAACACAGTGACCTCGTGTAGCTCGTCCATCAGCGGGGGTTTCCTCAAAGCTGCTCTTTGGACTTTGGTCCACATAACTGAGTGTTTTCCTGTTTTACGTTCTGTTAACGAAAAGAGAAAAAGTACACATATATCTTTGGCAACAGCCCATAATATTAAACATTTAATACTACTTAGTTTATGAGAAAGTTTAATTTCACTCACTGATACTTCATGAAAGTATCAGGTGTTGTGTTTACAGCTTGTTCTGACCCCCCCAAAAAACTAAAAACAATTACGGCAACTTCAGCAGTGGTTTTGTGCCCCAACCAGAAAAGGTTCACACGAAGGCGTGTCCTTTTTGTTCATGTTAGAGAACGTGTGTGAGAGTACCAAGCACACCAAAAACACAGTGGAGCGAGAGTAGAGCCCCGAGGAACGAAAACACGGCGTGACGATTGGTTCATGAGCAGCTAGTGCCTCCTCATCTGTGTCAAAGTCATCTGTGTCTCCAGGTGTTCCAGGTGTGTGCGGGGACGCTGAGCAGAATGGCGGTGGGCCTGCAGATTGTGGGTCTGTTTCTGGGCGTGGTGTCCTGGTGTCTGCAGTCCAGCTGTACCTCCAATCAGGTGTGGAAGATGAGGAGTCAGTCGGAGTCGGTCACCACCAGCCAGTGGCAGTTCGAGGGCCTGTGGATGAGCTGCGCTGCCACCTCGATGGGGTCCATCCAGTGCAGCAAGTTCAAGACGGTGCTGGGACTGTCAGGTGAGGACGGCTGCTTCATAATCATCAGCAGCTATTATGGAGTTATGAGTGACGGCTAAATCAGAGCACAGGTAAAGGTCCACTGCAAGGACAGAAATTACTTTTATGGTATCGCACTCGAGATAATCAGTTTTTCCTGAAAACAAAAACGTATTTCCTTTTCTGCCTGAGAGCTGAGGCAGAAATAAGAGAGGCCAAATATCTTATTATAGCCCGACTTTATAATCCAGGGACTTTTTATCTTTTGTTGGGCAAACAAAATAATAAGTTGTTCATGAGGCACTTAATGAGTCCCATGAGGACGATGTTGCTTAATGTTGTGGGAACTAGATCATAGCTTGTTCCCACAAAATAAACTGGATTTATAAAAGGGAAAAGACATCTGCAGAAACCATCGTAAAGCTGCACGATCACAGCTCTGACTGTTCATTTACCTGTAAACACACCTGTAATGATGCTTTTGCAGCTCACCTGCAGACCTGCAGGGCTCTGATGATCCTTTCCCTGCTCTTCGGTCTGACCTCCATCATCGTCTCCGTGCTGGGACTCAAATGCACCAAACTCGGCAGAACGCCCGAGCAGGTCAAAGGCAAGATCGTCCTGAGCGGAGGGATCCTCTTCATCCTGTCGGGTACGAGGAGATGGTTTCCGTTAATTTCTCCTTCCTGCAGTTAAAAATCCACAAAACTGGAAACTGTAATTTAACTTTTTTCAAACTTTATCGTGGCTGTCGTACAGGAAATGTCGATGTAGACAGAAACTATAAAGTTTGCAGCAGGTGATGATGGTGATGTAGAGTCTGTGTTCGAGTTGTGAACTGCTGGCTTCACTAAGAATGTTTCTTTGTCAGAGAAGAAACGGTGATATTTAGATAACAGATATCGCTGCATGTGCACATCAGTATTCCTGATTTGACTGAAAACAAAAAAATATTCAGATTAAAATGAGGCTTTTGCAAAGTTTTGGGATCTGTAGAGACACTGGAATAAAGTGGAATGATCCTTTAACATCTGGCTCCAGCGCTCATGCAGCTGGAAGCTAAATCCTGAGCTTCTTCTTCAGGCCTCTTCACTCTGATCGCCGTCTCCTGGTACGCTGCCAGAGTCATCAACGACTTCTACGACCCGCTCTACGGAGGAGTCCGGTGAGTCTGTGTGTGTGACCGTGTTTACATATCTTTGTGGGGACCAAAATTTCAAAGTTTACTATTCCCGTGGGGACCGACAGCCCTCGTGGGGACCAAAACCCCGGTCACGTGCGTATTCTATAAATACACACGTGGGTGTGTGTGTGCGTGTGTGAGAGAGAGAGTGTGTGTGTGTGTGTGTGTGAGAGAGAGAGACAGAGAGTGTGTGTGTTCTTGCTGCTGAATCTTTAGAGTTTGTGCTGCAGGTTCGAGCTGGGCACTGGTCTGTATCTGGGCTGGGCCGCCGCTGGTCTGGCCATACTGGGAGGATCTATGCTTTGCTGCTCCAGTAAGACTACTCCCTCCACCCCACCTGCTCGGTAAACATACACACCCATCATGGACTCCACATGTAATGCTCAGTAACCAACTGTAAGTTCGTATCAGGCTGTAAACATGTTTATTTCTAAAGTAAAGTTGGTCATTTTAACATGGGAGTCTATGGGCACTGACTCACTGCTAATGCCTCTAGTGGACGTTAGAGGAACTGCAGGATTTGAGCCTTCATTGTACAGACGTTGCCACTTAGTTATGAATCAGATATCATCCTAAAGACAAATGAAAAAATGAAAGAAAAGGAAATGCTGTTGAAAGAGTTCAATAACTGACGTTTTTATGCCAGGCGTTTTTGCATATTAGTGAAGCTTTTGTGCAGGTGAGACACTTCACATCTGTCCAGTGGACATCTACAAACCGATAGCTGGATAGTTCATTCAAATGCTTTAAAATTTAAAAGGGGAAAAAGATTTTGAGTTCATTTTTGTACATAGTTAATTTGCAAATCTGTTTTATGTACATCGTTGAGCTATTGCTCCGCCCTCTAACGTCTATCTGTTCCCCTGCAGGCAGTTTTCCTACTACTCCACCACCGGCCAAGGTCAGAGCATCTACAGAGCAGCTCCAGCCTCCGACACCAGCGGCTCCAAAGCTTACGTCTGAACCGAGCGGCCTCCACCGCCCTTTGTCATGCTCGTGCTGTTTTCTGAATCACCTCAGAATCATGCTGCAAATAAAAGGTCTCCTGAAGATGTGTGGCCCTGCAGTACCGAGTATGTCCACGAGGGGGCGACACAGGGACTCATTCTCAGAACTTTGACTTGCAACAGATCAATTTATTTATGAGGTTTTTCTGTTTGAATTTAAACGCTTTGTGGTTCATTTACATTTACCTGTATGTTTTACTTAATTTCACATTTTACTCATTTCCATAATTCTCTTTAGTTAACTTCAGTTTACCTTTTTTTAGGATATTAAAGAGGGGAAAATTGAGAATGACATCGTCTAACTAATCGTGCGTTTTCCAAATGTGACGTTGCAGAGAAGGAAACACGTGTTATGAAATGAAACTGACACGATGAGAAAATAAAGATATCTATTAATGCACACAGTTCAGTAATAGACAAAGCTAGAGCTCAGTAACTTCCTGACACATTCAGCCTTTAGATTAATGACACTGATGAACTAACATGTTAACGTTAAATAAAATGATCCATTAAAAGGTTTTAATAAAACTTTATTATTTTCCTTTTAAAGACTGTTAACATGTTGCAGTCACAGCACAGCAGAGATTTTCAGAGGAGAGTCATGGCTGTGTTCAGGCGTGTGACTGCTCACGGGAACACTGATGAACTTCACCTGTAGGTTCACACTACAAATGCAGCTCCAGCCCAGAGTGTACAGGAGGAACAGCACATCAATCTATCCACCAGATCTCCAGTTTGGTTTGAAGTGCTGATCTCAAACTGGAGATGTTTGGGATCTTTATGATGATGTCAATTCTCAGCAGTTTGCGTCTTTATTTTAGGAAGCCTATACTCATCTTGGTATCAATGTCCACTTTCTCCAGTGACTGAAAAACAAATTAACACAAAAATAATTTTTAAAATAAATTTGATTCTGAAGATGCAGAAGAAAGTCCCGTCTTCTTCTGTTTCTCAAACAGAAATAAATTCTGGTCCTAAATCATGTGTGAGTTTGAGAGGTGTTTGAACCACGACACACAGTATATTTTATACTTTTACTATTGTGTATGTGTGAATTAGAGCACAGATTTTGATAAAATGCAGCAATAAGCAGGTAATGGTCTCACCTTTTTGAACTCGTCAAAGGAGATGGCATCATCTTTGTCGAGGTCGGCCTCCTGAATGGCTCGCTCAGCTATGCTCTGCAGCTGCTCCTCCGTCACCTGCAGCCCCAGCATTGCCCGCAGAACCTGAAGGACGCAGAACATAAGTACTAATAATGTACCAACGATGCTGGCTGAAATCCTCTCGGAGACCCATTTTTTCTGCAGAACTAAAGAACATGCTAGCGGTGGACCTCCATATAGCTTTCTATGCAGATGATACACAATTTTTGGGTTCTGGTTCTAGAAATCCAAAACTAACTTAATACCACTGAGGATTTCTTTGAGAGCATAAAAGTTCACTGAGCACAAGCAGAAAACATCTCCGTTGTTTTCCATTTGGATTTTAAACCATGGTGTAATGGTTAACACATTCACCCCACATACAAAAGACTACCAGCACAGTACAGGAGCAGACCCAAGCTAGTGTTTTCCTCTAGTGCCAGTTCCAAATCCAGATAAGTTTAAAAATGATCCCAAATCAACATGTGGCTCCATCTGCTGTGGCAAACACTTTGGAAATAAGGGATTGGCCAAAGTACCATCTTCTTTTTTAAACAAATTTGATATAATCATCCCAATGGTCAAACTATAAACTGTAGGAGAGGGTCGGTAAGTTTTCTTTCAGCTAAATGAAAATACTTCTCACAATTCCCTCCATTTGGCATCCACGCAAAAACCATTTGTCTTAGGGAGACCCACAGATGCCCAATGGGAGTATGGGCAGAGGGGTCCTAAACTCCTGTGACCTGGTTGCAGGTGTGTAATCTGTGCCAAAGAATGAATACCTGACTGAGACCCCCACCCACCAAAGACAGACTGCACAGGAGAGTCTCTGTGCATGAGAAGGAACTATGAACTCGTCTGTGATGAGGAGAAGAAATTAAAACTCAAAGTGCAACAAATAAGTGGATACAGACCTGAAGAAGCTCCTCTCTGGAAATCTTCCCATCTCGGTCCAGATCATACAGCTGAAAGGCAACTGAGCAGTTTCTAAATTACTTTCTTTGAGGTGTTGATTAGGTGCAAAATAAAATACAAAACAAAGTGACCTGGACTCACGTTTGAGCTTCCTGGTCCTGCTGTTGGGGAGCTCTGGCTGTGTTTCTTCTTTGGTTCGGTTTCTGTCAGTTGGACGGAAATGAGCCAGAATCTGGACAAAGGAGGAAAAGTCCACCGTATCCTGTCTGGAGACAAAGACATGCTAAAGAGAAATACTTCCTGTTTATCGTTCACAGTGTCAGCACACCTGACCAATGGCTGTAAAATAGTATTACAGTCATTCTGACCTCTCACATTAGTTTATGTAAAAGTCCTTGAAATAAAATGGAGGGCATGCTGCCGTACCCCGAAGAGAAAAAGGCATCTATGATTCTGCCTCCGATGGGGTTCATGGCCAAACCGCCGACTGCTTCAAAGTCGTCAGGGCTGCGACACAGAAGGAGACAGACAGTCAGAGGCATCTGAGTCTCCGAGGGTTGGCTTTAAATATTCATATTTTTATAAAGAAATGACATCAATACATGAAGAGTTTGTTTTTCTACAAACCTTTTGAAGGAAATTTTAATTTCAGTCTATGTGATGTTTAAGAGCAAGCAAGGTTACCATAGTTACCTCAAAATAAACTAAACATCAAAACTAGATGTGAGAAAACATCCATCCATCCATCCATCCATCCATTCGCTTCCGCTTATCCTTTTCAGGGTCGCGGGGGGTGCTGGAGCCTATCCCAGCTGTCTTAGGGCGAGAGGCGGTGAGAAAACATTTTATTAACTAATCTGAAAATAAAAACTAGACTTAAACAAACCACCTGAAATAATTTCCTGAACTTAGAAACAGAAGAAGTTTTAGGTTTGATTAAATTTGATCACTGCTCGCCTGATGAGGCTTTGATGGACGTGTTTGTTGGAGATGCTGAATGTCTACAAGACTGTGAGTCACTGCTTTCAAAAGCTTATATATTTTTATATTTTCATCGTAATACCTGGGCTGATTTTCAAGAAACTACCTGAAACTAAACAAAAAAGCCTAAATGAAATAAAAGTATAACTCTCGTCAGCGATGATCCCAAACCGAAGCTTTGAGACTATACGGCTTGTTTCTTTTCTCCAAACACAGGGTTGGGGCTTTGCAGCCAGCAGCAATAACTTTAAACATTAAAGAGATTCCTGACACAGTCACAATAGTGACTTTAGGAAACCTCAGGTGAATTCATCCCGTTGACACTTTGTGCGACTGCTCAGCCTGACTGCTGATGTTGGGACCCATAAGGGAAAGAGATCCTGAAGACGAAGGTGTTGAACTTGTCCTCCAACTTCCTGTTTCTCCGGGTGATCTGATGAAGTTTAAGTCTGGTTTCTGACCACGACACACAACGTTGTGGCAGGTTTGTTGTCCAGAAGCATCTCTGAGAACTTTTGAAGTGTTTTAAGTGTCTTGAATAAGAGCATTAGATATTTCTATTCTGATGCAGATGGATAAAACTCTCAAGGGAAAGAAAAACGAGACAAACCTCTGATTTATTTCATTCTGGGATGTTGTTTGGGGAAACAAACAAACCAAAAAACATAACGCACTTCACACTGATGCTGTTATTAACATGGATTACTACTGTGAGTAGTACATCCACAGACCTGAGGTATCCCCTGTTGTCTCTGTCCAGACACTCAAACCTGTCGTACAGACGGAGGAGATGAGCAGCAGAGACTGAAACACAGACAGAATAAATATGAGCTCAGCGTCATGATGAACACATGAACAGCTCAGTAATAACAGCTGAGGATAGAACTATGACTGTCTTCAACAGTAACTTGTTATTGTATGTTAAGGAGCCAGGGTATGCATTTATGATATGTATTTATTATGTAATCACTCAAACGGACTAAACAGGTTTGAGCAGAAATCCTGTAAAATAAAAATTAACGGATAAGAAACTCAAATAAAAGCGACCAAAAAGATAAAGATAAAAAAGGCTCACAACGTAAAAGAAACAGTGAAATTGTTACGTACTAGTAAACTATATCATTTATTCTATATAATTGTATTTCTTATTATGAAAAACTAATGTTTCATCTGGACGTAATCAGCAAATGAGGAAAACATAACACAGTTGTGTTTTTGTGCCTCACGCGTCCACAGTGTCCTTATCAGCGAGGACAGTTCAGGGTGTAAACGCAGATAAACAGCCGTCGATGAGCTCACACACGGCAAACGGCATCAAAGTCATCCAAGTTAAAGGCAAATGTAGTGTGTGACGGTACGGGGACGTTTCAGTCAAGTTTGAATGAGTAAAGTCAAATGTGTCTCCATGCACACACACACGCGCACACACACACACACACACGACAGAAGAGAAAGGTGCGTTCCCTTCACGGTTATCTTGACATGAAGCCAAACGTTGACATTTAATCACTGATTTTTTTTCGTGAGCTTTTTGTCTCTGAAAATCGAAATCAAACAAAAAGACTGTGTAGAGACATTTAAGTGTGTGTTATATATGAGGTGTGTATATAATACACATGCTCACACATTTAACTGGCTGACTGGTCTGAATTCTGCTGACTCAGCACTTTAGAGAGATGTTAAACTGGGCAGGTAAAAAACTCCAGCCAGGGCTGTAACACCGCCGAGCTTTGAATGAAGCGGCACATTTTACAAACAGCACCGTTAGGGCCCATGAAAATCTGTCTTCTTAAATTTACAGTTAAATTTCAAGAAGGAAAAATGTTCACACCCTGAAGTTTCCATTCAGCGGACCCTGTGTTAGGGGTTTTACTGCTTTAATTCTTCATAGTTCTGATTCAAACACTGTGGATGGGCGTGGCCAGCGACAGTACTCAGCTACACGGTGGAGTTTAAACGATGCTCAGTTTGTACTAAGAGGTCAAAGGGGGGCGTCAGTGTCCATGGAAGTGACAGCTGGCACATCTGGAAAGGCTCCATCAGTGCTGAAAGGTATAAACAGGTGTTAGAGCAACATCTGCTGCGTGCACGCGTGTTTGTCAGGAAGGCCTTCGTGTTTGAGCGGGACGACGCTGAACCGCAGGCTGCATCTATTTCACGGCTCTGTAGGAGAAGAGTCCGGCCGCCGAACCGGGCCGCCAAACCGGCCCGCCTGCGGTCCAGACCTCTGGCCAGCTGACAACATCTGGAGGACGAAGCAGAGCCGGGACTGCTGAACAGCTGGAATCCTCCATCACTGCCTGATGTTAGCGAGCAAACATGGACCTGTCCTACTTTTACAGACGTGTCGCTGCCATCACGTTAACAGGGAGCTCATATTTTTATCACAATGGGTCATTTTCACAGTTTCAACATTTGATATGTTTTTATGTTGTTTTACCAATAAAATCGGAATTTATGAGATTTGGACATGTTTCCATTCTGTTTTTCTTACCAAATTATTTTTGAACTGTGCTTGTAATTACAGGTTGATCCCAGCTGAATGCCCCCCCGGTCAGGTGTGCTTAATATTTCCCAGCTGCCTGTGGACGTGTGGTAGTACATAGTACATACTACATAGGTAGTACATGTTCTCTCCTCTCTAGATTTCCTCAAACCTGCCTTCAGATGTTTCAAAAGGAGGAAACACTCACATCCAGTTTGGTGCATGAGCTCCTGGGCGTTGGGGATTTTGTTCCTGCTGGAGCTGCTGGAGCCCATCCTGCTGCTGGTGTCTGCTCAAAGACTTTCAGCTGCTGCAGTTCAGGCTCGATGACTTTATCTCTGTCTGCGCTCCGCTCTGACCGAGGCTCGCTGCTACCACTGACATACAGACCAGCCAATCACTGCTCGCCAAGAACCACACCCTGAACCAATGGGAGGTCCGTAAACACGTCCACTGTACGTCTGTGCGCTGAGATAACTGCTGCAGGAGATGAAGTGCAAATTTAGTTCAAAGTAATGTGACGGCTTTAAAATGACCCCAAATTTTGTGTTTTACTGAGTTTGTGCAGCAGAGATGGAGCCGGCGCTGGCCTCACTGTTATCACCCCCCCCCCCCCCCCCCCCCCCCCCCGCCCCCCCCCCCCCCCCCCCCCCCCCCCACAACAAGCCC
>VOQK01042347.1:6183-16486 GCA_015052645.1 Benitochromis conjunctus | reverse complement strand
AAAGCACTAAAAAGTGATGCACAAAGAAAAAAAAAAAGAAAAAGAAACGCATTAGGAAAAAACTGTCACCAATCGGATGCAAAAGAGCTGAAAAGAGGCACACGATGACATAATGAAAACAACAACAAAGCTATAAAAACACAAAAGGAGACAACATTTCCAAAAACTGAAGCAAAACATGCTCGTGAAAAGCATCCGCCCTCGTGCTTAGAAAATCAAGGTGATAGTTTAGGTAAGTGTAAAAAACTGCAGTTCCTCTGACGTCCAGCAAAGGCCAGTCCCTACAGACTCCAGTGTTAAAGCTTTACATGTTTAAGGCCTGATGCTGAAACAGTTTGGCCTCTGTGGACAGAGTTAGGGGGCGTGGCTGCTTTGACTGACGGGTGCATGTCTTCACCTGTAAAGTTTATGGATAAAGGAAGCGTGATAGTTCTGTCGGTCAAATATGGCCGCTTCAAAAAACCAACATGGCGGTCCAACAGTAAGGCTTTGAAACATCCTCACTCCGACAGGTGGCTGCATCCATCTTTTATATACAGGCTATGCAGTTGCAACACAACCAACGGTGGAAAATATTTGACCCAACCTAGAAAACCTGCAGAGTGTGATTAATGATCCGCCTGACATAACGGTTGTCTGAGCTGAAAGCTGCCTGACGGTTTCAGACACAGTAACTAAAGATTTGTCTTCGCAGATGCGAGGTTGCGGTTGTGTCATACTGGACGACCGCCAACGCTGTCAGCACGCATCACCAGCGTGACGCTGGCTTTCCCCTCCCATCCTGCAGGACGTGTGCAGCGTGGCTGCGTGCTCTGCTGCGCGCTCTAGCTGCTCATAACCAAACACGACATCTGTTTGCTCTTTGAACAAAATCACAGCAAGAGTTTGTGACTGTACGACGGGCCAATCAGACACAAACACAGGAGCAGTGGTTCAAAGGTAGACAAACTACACCTCAAGCTGCAGTGGAAGAAACTCCTGACCCCACCCACTCCGGCTGACTGACAGGTGTGGATGGATTTGAGAGGAACATGCCAACGAAGCCACAGGTCTGCTCTGCTGTGCCTGCTGGGCTTTTGTCCCGACTGTCACAAGCAATGAAACCGAAAGCATGTCAGCGTGCGTGCGTGTGTGTGTGCGCGTGCGTTGGCAGAATTCCAGCAGGAAATGAATGAAGTTTTCCTGGTTGAGTGAACTTTGACCCTGTTTAACTTCCTCCACTGCCCACCGGCTCTGAAACATAGAGCCAGTGCACGGAGGCTGTCAAAGGTAAAAATCCAGTGAACAGATTTCATGACACACCGCAGACGGCTGTTCCTCCGCTCATCTCTTCATTACCTCACACACCTGAGGTGTGCTTGTAGCCTTAGGTATTAAACAGGTGTAACCTCGCACAGCAGCAGGAGCCAAAGTGCTCACTGTTGGAGGCTCCAGCAGTGAGTCAGTCCCCACAAACCTCCATGTTAAACAGTATATCATTTATATGAATGTTTCTATGCAAGCTCCAAAGATGAGCATGGCAGGTTAAAGTTTGTAAAGGAATCAGTGTAACAGGCAGGATGTTGGGTCTCATTACAGGCCGGCGTGGGCTCAGCGGGAGGTTCCTCCCCCTCCTCTCTGTCTGTCCGTCTCCTGGTAGACGCTGGACCGCCGAGCGTCACCTCTCATTTGTCTGCAGAAACAAGAGCACAGTTATATAATTACATTCCTCACATACTTTTCACCAAGAAAAGAAAAGAAAGTTTTAAGAAGAACATTTTCAGCTCTAGCAGTCACACTGGGAGCTGACCAGTACAACCAGTCTGATCCAATTATTGTGTTTGCTCCTTTGGTGGGACCAAACAGTGATACAGGTGAAGCACAGTCTGGTGCTCTACCTGTAAACTCTCGATGGAAGGGGGTGCTCTGATTGTACATCAGCAGCAGGGTACATGAGGGTTAGTGTGTGTGTGTGTGTGTGTGTGTGTGTGTGTGTGTGTGTGTGTGTGTGTGTGTGGGGCATCATAATCAGAGCGAGGCCGGAGTGAGAGTGTGGTTTTCCCCGCCGTCTGTTTCCGTCTCTGCACAGGAAGCTGCTGCACTGAGCTGACTTCATGTTTACACAAGAAAACAATCAGACTCACACGGAGCCCCGCCCATTCACTTCCTGTACCGTGGCTGGCATCAGGCATTCCCCGTGTCACCTGTGCACTCATACGCACCTGCTGGTTATGTAAGAGTGTTTCTGGTAAAGCCCTCGGCTGTATTAGACTTCGCTGCAGAGGCAGAGCAGTGATTTAACCTGTGATCAACATTCAGTTTGACATGAGGAAGCTCTGATCAGATCCTGGAAACGGCTCTGCCTCGGGTTCTGGTCTGTGACCAGACGCAGAGCTGGCTTCAGTCAAATCAAACATCTTAGTGTCAGAATAAAGTTTGGATTTGACACTGGTGTGGTGAAATTTCAGATATTTGGGATGCTGTGCAAAATAATACATGTAAAAAATAAGAGAAGGCAGTGATGTATCAGTCTCATAAACCCATATTTCATTCCCAATAGCACACAGGAAACATATCAAGTGAGAAAATGTATCATGAATTTGATGACAGCTACACATCTCATAAAGGACTGAAACAACAAAACGCTGGAAAAATGTTGATGTGCAGATCTCTGAAGTCTTTTTCTTCGTCGTCATGTCTGCAGGCCTCGCTCTGGATATCTTTCACGTTTCCCCGGCGATGCTGGAGGATCGCTGATGCTTTAATGAAGCGCATGTGTAAGCTGAATAAGGAAGAGGCTCACATCTGTCTGTTTGGTGGGTCATCTGAGCTCTACGTCACGCCCACTTTCCCACGCTGTCATTGCAGCATCACTGCTGTTCTCCACTCATCACCTTCTTCAGGCCAATCAGCCTCCACTTTGTGTGGTTTAAATCAGTGCTCGCCATCATGTTCCCTGTGCACACCACCTCCTCCCCATGTCACTCAGGCTCCATCCAAGTGTCCACCTCCACCACCAGCTTGTAGACTCCGGGGGGTCCTGCCCTCATCCCTCTCCCCGCTGGGATTACATTCTGCTGCCATCGGGGTCTAATCGCCAAACAACAAGTCTGGATATCAATAAATCGTGTTCAGTTCCTTCTAATGATCTCTCCTTATTGAACTGACATTTCTGCTGGCAAATAAACTCATTCTTATCAACCGCCATGATCTTGAAGAAGCAAAAGAACCAATAAGGCAGAATCACGGGTTACTAATCCCAGGATTAATTCCCCGCTGGTTTATGTTTCTGGAGTAAAAGGACAGGCTTTTACAAGGGGGTACGTGGCAGGTACACCAGTTAGGTTTTGCAGGTGTAAGGCCACCTGCAGAGGGAACACAGGCTGAAGCTGGTCACAGCCAGTGAAGTGAGGCATGCAGGAAAACAGCAGCAGGCCCAAAGCCTGTTTTCTGAGTGTCGAGCTCTCAGCTGCAGGTAAACAGGTCTGACATTTATGGTTTTCATGCACGTCAGACCTGTTTACCTGCAGCTCTGAAGGCAGGTACAGTGCAGGAGGAAGGTAGATCTCTGTGTCACGTCCTTCAGCTTCCTACATGACATATTCCTACATATGTACATCAGGTTTTAAGCCTCGTAATATTTTTTCCCTGCAGAGTATCAGGGGCGCTGTGGTTGGCAGGAGTGTATGTTTTGCACACAGACTGATTTTTTTCACATTTTGGTGAATTGTTAGAGTCACCTGTTGCATAATCACAGGACTTTTATTAATATTACTACATCTGTGTGTACTAATGGTGGACTGCAGCAGTGAAGAGAGAGCGCTGGAGATCTTTCAGTGATCCAGTCGATCACGTTCATAACCCTCACCTGTGCTCAGGGCTGACGTTATTCACCTCTGCAGGAGGTCTGGGTAGAGTAAGGAGCTGGACATCTGGAGGGAGGTGAAGTGGTTCCTGCATCTGATCATCAGGATGGGGAGCACCCCGGAGTTCCCCAACAGGAACTGTGGACCTGGGGGAAAAGGAAGCACTCGTGGTTGCTTTGTCGTACCTGCTCAAACAACAAGGTGTGTCTTTACTCACCTTAAGGTTACTCCTGTGCTGGGGAGCACCTTACCCTCAAGCATTGCTTGAAAAGAAAAAAGTTCCTAGTTCCTGCAGGGTGGACGCATAAAGGACACGGTACTTCCTCCAGGATTTCACAGAACTGTGAAAAGGTTCCTGCAGTCTGAAAGCACCTCATATTGTTGTTTAGTAACCCAACCTACCGACTCTCCTCTGGATGAACCCCAGTCAGGCACTCAGGGCAGGAAAAACACGGTCGTGCAGGCCCGAGGTATAAACAGGAAAGCTGAACATCGAGTTATTCAAGCGTTTTTCTACATCTTCCTGATTGTTGTCCATTAATCACAATTCATGTAACACAACAAAGCAATCAAAGGATCGTGAACAAGGAGAAAGCGGCTCATTCACCACTGCATGACTGATTGCTTTACTTTGTTTCTGTTTCACTTCAGACTGATCTCAGTGCAGATTCAGCTGAAGTTTGTAAGTAAACAGCTCTCAGTGACTCAAACAGAAGGAAACAAGGTAAAAAGTCACCTCATGGTCACTGGTGGATGCTTCTGAGTTTAGAAAGCGAGAGGAGCCGCCACATCAGAGCATCACATTGGCCTGGTTGTATGCTGTAACTGTAATCACACTACTCCTGTAGTCATCCTGTTAGCTTCGTGTCTTATTGATATTATATCCCGATAAGAGTTTTGATCTTTGCAGAAGCAGCAGCTGATAGAGCGTTTAGACAATAAGCTGCAGGTTCAAAGCGGTTCACATGCTCTGTGAAGCATTTTTATTTTGAACTTAAATTTAAGCACTTAAACCCAGTTTTGCAGCCACTGCCAATCTGCCAATTCTGCCTTTTATCACTTCTTCTGGCTGCTATCTCTGGGGGTTTGTGCAGAAGATCATCTCATCACACCAAGTTCTACATAGATCTAGATAGAATAGTTTATTTTGAACATGTAAATATAACTAAAATCACAAGAGGAAAGAAAAAGTGTGTTTTTGACTTTTGCTGCCAGGTTTCTCTTGGAAATGAGATTTTTAATCTCAGTGAGATTTTCACCTGGACAGATAAAGGATTAATAATAAAAACATCAAGTTTTCATGAATATCTCTATGTCTACACAATGTTTATGCTCGAAAAGGAGCAGGATTGTAGTGAAGTGTCCTCCTTCACTACATCTGTGAAAAAAGGATGTAGAATATGGATCAGGTCCGTATTCAACATCCTTTGAGCAGTATATCCTCTGCTCCTCTGCACGTCTAAACTCTCAGCCTTGATTCTCTGACTCCAAACTGCCCAAACTGAGCTCTTTCATTTTTAATGGTGTCCATTGTGCTCACTCCCCGTGAACATCTGAACATCTTCAGCTCGGCAGCCTGTCTTTCTGTCAGCGCCACCGTCTCCAAACCATACATCCTTAAACCTTCCGTTAATCCTGCTGCCATCCTTCTGCTACAAACCCCTGACACTTGTCTCCACCCACTCCACCCTGCCTGTTACTTTGCATGGTTGACTCCAGGTATTTGTACTCATACACCTTCCTTCTCCTTGGTGCTTCACCGTTACCGTCAATTTGATCTTTTTCAGTCAAATGTTGTTTATATAGCACCAAATGACAAAAACATTAGTCTCAATGTCCTGTGTGTTGTAAGGTAACGACTCTACCGTAATACACTGAGGGAAATTTGCCCTTTAACACGTGTTGCAATAAGTTGTTACTTTAGTGACAGTTGGTAGAATAAAATGCAGAAAGCTGCTGTTGACTGTAAATGATGTGACAAGGTAAAGGGGACTGAAAAGGTCCCAGTGCAACACAGAAGGGGATCCCAGTTACCACTAAACTGACACAAAGTGTGTAACGCTGCAGAGACAGAAACCTCTCACACAGCTGTGTTATGTAAGCAGTGTTGGTCAAGTTACATGAAAAAACTAAACAGCTAATTACTGATTACTTCTCTGAGAAAGTAGTCCCGTTACTTTACTGATTACTAATTTTCCAAAGTAATTAGTTACTTTATTACTTACTTTTTAAAAACATGATACACAACCTGAATACGTAATAAAGCAACAGATTTCAGCCCAATCCTATTTTTCTGCATAATCCATCATATGAAATTGAATCAAATCAAAAATCTCTTTTTAAAAATTGTTTTATTTGTTTTATTCTTTTAAATTTATGCATCAAGAAAATATTTAATTATATGCAACAGTCTCTGACTGGAGGAAATGTGTTTATAACATTTAAACCTACTGTCTGCATATTCCAGCATATAAAATAAAATACATTTTTTGTGTTTACACAAAAAACACAGCAAAACTAAATCAAATCAAAGATTCAGCAGCACTGAGTCCTGTCACTCTTACATCTGTTTAGCAGGAGTGGAGTGGGGCCGGTGGAGGTTTTCCCACAGCGGTCATGTCAGTGGGGGGGTCCGGGGGTTTCTCTGTGAACGTCACATTCCCGTGGCAGCGTGCTCGGTGCTCGCTCAGATTTGAAGTTTTCTCTGTACAGCAGACACTAATGTTTTTGTCACTTTTTACAGAATCAAACTCAAAGTAATGTGATTACTTCCAAGCTTTAAACGCTGCATGGTCGTACTCTCTCCTGCACTCCATGTTATCCAGTGTTGATCTGCACACGTCTGTTGCTGCCACGGACATCGCACGCTCGCACGTCACAAACAAAATCACGGTTTGGTAACGCAGTAACGCAACGTGCTTACAGGAAAGTAACAGTAATCTAATTACTTTTTTGCAATAGTGACCCCTTACTTTACTCGTTACTTGAAACAAGTAATCTGATTACCTTGATGCGTTACTGCCCATCTCTATTGAAGTCATACTGAGCGAAGGCGTTTCCTGTTTCCTACAACATCACCCTCCTTCCTGCATGCATGACTGTTCTCCACTCATTTCGTGCAGGTACTGTCCATCTAAACCAGATAATCATCTCTTAGCATATCTTACCTGTGATCTGGCTTTACTTTCTTACCTGAAAACCCCAAAGACTCCGTCAACATCACATATACCACTCCCTTAATCGGGAGTTTCCAGTTGCACCGATCCCTAAAACAGGTTTGTCTGATTTACTGTAAGAACATACAGAGTTAAACCCCTCATAAAGTATTTGGATGTGTTGCCAGTTCATCTGATATCGATTTCCTTCCTTTGTGTTAAAAAGGTTGTCCTGCCAATGACTCACCGGCCTTTGAACCAGAACGTTCATGAAGCTGGCCCACTGGAGGGACGAGAAAACCCCCGACAGACCACAACCACATGAACTCTCCTGTTATATTTCTGTCTCAGCCAGGAGAGACGATCAGCACATTTCACCCTGGATTCTAGGTTTGATGTCAACGTTCACATGCAGATTGTCTGATGACGTTTTATTATAAGTGAGTTATACATTTAAAACACAGAGAGGGATTTGTTGTTGTGTTTTCTAAATGAATGCAGGTGAAAATCATTTTTAAAATGTGTCTGCATTTCTGCTCTATGAACAATAAATGCAAAGTGTCTGGAGGCTGAAGTCCTTTCAGGAAGTCTGACAGAGTTGATGTTGGCTGTTCTCCATCCATCGCTGCCTTTTCATATGCAGGTTGAGGGGCTGCAGTCCAGGCAGAGAGGCCAAACAACCTCACTCCATTTTCTCCAGTGAGTCTTGGTTTTGGGGACAAAAATAACTAAAAGAATTTTAGCTTCGCGTTCATTTCAGACAAGCGTTTTCTTCGTTAATGTTGTACCTGAACACTCAAGTGAATGTGCCAGATCAACATACTGAGTTCCCAGTAGACACAATGATGCTTATTAGGAAACGTTCAGGAAATCTCACGTCCCCCGCTGTCTGTATATCTCTGCGTTTACACGAAAGCGTGACGCGTTTTCAAAGCACTCGGCCCCACTACAGATAAACCTGTAAACTGTTCCCCGAGGAGCTGGAGATGGCAAAGATCGGCTCGGCATCAAAATGAAAGTTAGTTTGCGTTCATGCTCGATCCATGTTTTGTTTTCAGTGAAGCGATCAGAGCTTCAAGATTTCACCCACAACAAAATGCATAAAGGCAGCTACAAAGGAGGGCGAGCGCCAGCTCCTGTCATTCAGAAATGTTCCCGTTAAACGCTCACGAGCCGACTCGTTTACTTTCTATTTTAAAACAGTTTTCAGTTTTTGTTACTGATCTTGAATTGAAAATAACCCTGACTACATACGGCGTTTAAATCCCTTACAGTCTCTAAGGTCCAGCTGTTGTAATTCCCAGCACAACAACTTCAGACAGAGACGGAAAAACATTTAAGAGGAAAAAGAAATGTAAAGCTTACATGTTCTCATGGAAACTCCACAGAGAAGATTTTCTACAGAGTTCAAGTCGAGTACTTTGATTAGCATTAAAGCCGACGTTGAAATAAAGTTTGTATTGTTTTGTTTACTGACATGAGATAAGAGAAGCCAGTAGAGACGTCCTCCAAACAGCTGCTTCTTACGTTTCTACTTGGAGTACATTTCAGACTCTGTACTTTATCACTTTGACTGAGTACTTCAGCTTTTACCACTGTGTTTTTGGTGAACCTGTGTACTGTTCTCTACATAGATTAACAACGGCCACAGTTTCTTAGGCTGAAAAGTGAACCAGTGCTGGTGTCGTAAACCTGCATTCCTTCCAGTGTCCAGCAGGGGGCGAGACTGGTGGCTGTAAACTGAAGCCGGGTTGTATAGAAGTCGATGAGAAATGAGACCCCGCTGCTCCGTGGTAAGCAGGAGATGATGTGAACAGCAGGTGTGTGGAGCCTCTGAGAACATCATAAACAGATGACATCACACAGATCCAAAAGTGAAAAAAGCCTGTGATAAACGGTGTGTTTAGAGCAGTTTGGATCCCAGGGATTACTGGGACTTTGAAACCGTGGCCATGTTTACTATGAACATCCAACACAGGAACTAAGGATGTGACAGGAAATACTGAAAAGCAGGAATAAAGCACCACAATCTGCACAAAACACACACGTGCATTCAATAACTCGACCCGTTCAAGTATGAAGTACCTGATACCCTGCATAACCAAATATGTTCATTAGAAACACAATAGAAACAGCTTTGATGGGAAACGATCTGTGTTATTCTTTCAAAGAGAATCAGTTTCAGAATAATGTCAGGGCTGAGGTCACAGTCTCCTTTTGTGATTTAATCAGAAATGCATGTGTTGCATTCACTTTCATTTTGTTATTCAGAAAGTCGTTACCACACCCGCAGTGAACCTGGACCTCCGGCAGCGCCTTTCAGACCCAAAGGAGAATATGAGGATTATGTTACAGAAGTTTGTTTTTTTCTGTTTTTAAATTGTTAAAGGTTTTCTCTGACTGGCCAGTTTCTATAAGCCTGCTGAGGGGCGCCACCGCAAAATATTTTCATGTACCGGATAATGATCCGGCTGTACGGTGGTCCCTCGTTAATCGCGGGAGTTACAGTCCAAAAATAACCCTTTATTTTATTTTTTTTACAATTATTATAGATGTTTTAAGGCTGTAAAACCCTCCCTGCGCACTTTTCTCAGACAGGCAGGAACATTTTCACACGTTTCTCGTGTTTGAACACAAAGTTCAAACCTTCGTAGAAAAATAAGTCCAGAATTATAGAATGAAACCAAAGTTTAAAACCTGTTTTAAAACCTATAAAAAAAAATGATGGACTTTGGAACTAACAAATTTAATTTAACGATCAACCTACGAGGTTGGACACATAAGAAATGATTAATAGTGACTCACGAGTGTTTCACGAGGATTTCACTTTGATGGTGCAAAACGTTTCGTCGACATTGTTGGGTTTGTTGGGGAGAAAACAAACATACAGTACAGCACCTCAGATTTATGTAACTGCGACAAGCTGAACGCATTGTGTACTGTACAGGAGACACGGCACGGAGGAGATTGATTGACAATGGTCTACAGCCAATCAGGACGCAGAACACAATGCACTGTAAAGTAAAAAAAAAAAAGCATGAGAAATTTCACTAAGAAAAATCCACGAAACTGTGAGGCCGGAAAGGTGAGCCGCATTATAGCGAGGGACCGCTGTAGCTGCGTGGCACCCGTTTGAGTTCAGTTTGACTGCAGCAGCTCGCAGCGGCGCGGCTTAGCCCTAACCCGCCGAGGCGCGGCTTAGCCCTAACCCGCCGAGGCGCGGCTTAGCCCTAACCCGCCGAGGCGCGGCTGCCTGAATTTAAACCACGTGCACAGAACAAGCTGGTGCATAACTGAAACATT
>VOQK01042345.1:0-18953 GCA_015052645.1 Benitochromis conjunctus | reverse complement strand
AAACTCACTTTTTTTTACGTTGGCTTTTAATTCAAGTTCAGTTTGAGTACCATCAGGACTTTTTTTAATGTTAATACATTGTCTTCTCATTTATCTGTATTTGTTTCTTTATTGTTTTCTCTTTCTTAGAATTAACATATAGTAGCTATTACCCAATGAATCCAGATAATTGTGTACACAGTATCTAGTGGCCAAGCATAGTCTCAACTGCTTCCAGTGTCATGTTCTACATACCAAACTAAGCAGGGCCACCACGAACACCGTGTGATGAAAAATGCATCATTTACACTCACAGAGTGTTGCCTTTCTTGTCTCGCTGCTCATGCAGTTTTCTGACATGATGCCTCCTCTTTTGGGAGATGAGAAACTAGAAATACTTCGACCTCCTTGTGTCAAACTCCTTCTGCCTCACAGGGTGAAGCTCTCTGGTGGCACAGCTGACAGTGACAAACTGACAATGGCTGAATGCTTCACTTCACATCTCTAACCTTTCTCTGAAAATGCTTTTCCCCCTTTCTTTGCTGAGCTGGAGAGAAACAAAGCAAAAAGGTTGAGCATGGAAAGAAATAACTTTTATGCCTCCAAGGACTTTTTCATGAAGATACCTATCTTGATATGATGACATGTCACAGGTAGGTTTACAGCATGTTGCTCAAGGACACATCATGTCTGATCATACTGGCTAGAAATCAACAGCCTTGGAAATTTGATGCCTAAGGACTTCATATGTGTCCATTAAATTCTTATGATTCTTGTCTAGCTGCCTGGCTTTATAAATTGTCATGTTGGCTAGTCTCCCTCTTTGGTCCAGCTTGAAGAGTCTGAAGTGCTGGAATGAAAAATTTGAGTTCACGGATACTAGCAGCAGAAGTCCACTGACTTTGGGGATCTCCTGACTTTGTTGTGGAATACAGCCAGTCGGTAAACATTACTGCCTTGTAAATTTTAGCTTGTTTAATGCACTCTGTGGCACACGAATGATGGACCCGACCACATATTTCGCATGTTTACACTTTTTATTCGGTTGTTGTATCTTCTAACACACGGCCACAGCATTCAGCTGCGTCCCACACACACAGACAACAACAACAAGAGGCGCGATGAACTGCTGGCGCTCCGATGTGTCAGCCTCCCCTGCAGCTGTGCTACAAACCACGCTCCGCCACACACTGAAACTACTTTATGAGTACCAGATGATAACAAATAATAATCCATTAGCTTCAGCTTTCAAAGGTCAGCATGCTAGTAGCTTTTAATCTCAGAAAAAAAGCTTAGTTTACCAACTAGATTGCACACATGAAGGTGAATTTGTGAACTCAAGAAAACATTGACATCTTATTCCTGCATACAACAATGCCGGGATCACTACGGGTTTTCGCTTAGGCAGCGGTTGTCCTTCTCTCCTGGATCGGCTGGAGCTTTCTTTAGGTGCCTTCCCAGCTTTGATAAATGTCCAGCTGGGATAACCACATTTACTCAGGGCCTTCTTGATGTGATGTTCTTCTGCTTCCCTGGCCGCTGTGTCTGTGGGGATGGTGTTCGCTCTATGTTGTAGCGTCCTGATGACACCCAGTTTGTGCTCCAGTGGATGATGAGAGTCAAACCTTAAATACTGATCCATATGTGTAGGTTTACGGTACACATCAACTTTTAAATGTCCAATTTTAAATGTGGATTTATATACCTGGATGATTGAGCATGCATCAAGGCATACAACAATGATGAAAGCCTATTTCCTTTAACGTACCTGTGGTGTAAGTATGAGAGTAGTGAACTAACCATGCTAATTCTAAAATTACCTACATATGCATTAGAATGATACATTGTAATTTATACACATATACACACACACACACACACACATGCACAGAAGAAAGAGGACAGATGAGAGAAAGAAAGATGTCATAGCTTTGGGGACTAAGCACGGTGCAGGGAGGGGCTCAATCCTTGGATTTTTCGAGGGCGCATCCATCATGTATACCAGTCAGAATGAGATTGCTTCTTCCCACCTGCAGCACAGCAAACAAGATGTTTCATTTACATGCCTTAGATCTTCAGTAATCCTGTGCTTCTCCCTTGCATGATACTTAAAGTATCATCTATAATTTTCTGTGATATCACTCTTAGTAAACTAGATGGGAATTGATAAGATCAGTTTGGAGTTGTTACTCAAAAAGTAATGTATTACACAAAAAGCTTTTCTCAAAAGTAATATGTTACGTTACTACGTTACTTAATTACTCCAAACAGAAAGTAATTTGTTGCAATACTTGTTACATTACTTTTGCATTTCCCTGTAAAATTACCTGAAATGCATTTTTTCATAATTATCATTTAATAATATAAACCTATATCCATCCATCCATCCATCTACTGCTTATTGAATTCAGGGTCAGTTCAATGTAAGTAAATCCCAAAAGGTTGAATATGTTCATCTGGACGTAGCGTTTTCAGTGGGAGAAATGTTTCATCACTCATCGAAGTGACTTCTTCAGTCTCAGCTCACTGTAAGTTTCCCCAACCTTATAAACAGTACATTTGCACAATGACTGAAACTTGCCCACTGAACAATGGGTTGTGAGGTCAGCTCCTTGATCATTAATATACAAATTGTCATGACCATTGACCAACAACCACTGATCAGGGCCCATTGATCAAAGACCACTGAAACAAAATGAGTGGTTACAAGAATAGGGTAATACATTGTCTGAAGCAGTTAGAGCAAGACAATGCTATTGACCGGACAACATACCACAGGCTATACCCAGGGGAATCTACACCAAGTCTGTATGGTTTACCAAGATACATAAACAGGGTGTACCTTTAAGACCAATTGTCTGTATGGTCAACTCGGTCACCTACATTATCTCAAAGTTTCTAGCTTTGATCCTCAACCCGTTGGTAGACAGCTCTGAACACCACATCCAGAACAGCTTGGATTTTGTTGAGAAGGGCAGAGATGTCATTTTGGAGGCAGATGAAACAACTTGTACATGGAAGAAGTGGGCTTTGTTATCCTACCCTGGAACACCACCAAGTCATTGTTTCAGGTATGTGGATGACACCTTGGTGAAAATCAAATCTCAGGATGTACCACAATTCACGAATCACATTAACTCGGTGGACCAACACATCAAACTCACCAGGGAGGATATGACTGACTAAATGCCTGAAGAGACAGGGTATGGAAGTCAGAAAGCACTGAAACATCAGCAAACACACTGTTGGTTTTGGTCTTTTTATGTATATTTTAAATAAATGTTCCAAATAATATTTGGAAATATTGTCTAAAAGTAACTACATGTTTTGTAATATTTGCCTAATAAGGAATTTAATCCATTCAAAAATGAATGGGGTTATAAATCACCCACAATTAAAATAATTTCTACTTCTGTTTAATTGTGAAACATGACACAGTGTCCTCCATAATGTTTGAGAGAAAGACATCATTTTTAAAGTTTTGGTTCTGCACACCACCACAGTGGATTGTAAATTGAACAATCAAGATGTGATTGAAGTTCAGTCTCTCAGCTTTAATCCATGGGATTTTACAAAAAGTTAGCATGAAGTTCTTAAGAATTATAGACTATTTTATTCACCGTCCTCTATTTTCAAGGTTCAAAATTAATTGGACAAACTAACAAAATTTAAAATATAAAACCTTGGATGAAAAAAAGGAGCCATTTTCTTCTGCATACTTTTCTTTTCCTGGCATTCTGGTACAAGTAAATTTTAGTTTCATGTGTCCTTTTTTTTCTTTCTTTCTTTGTGTGTGTGTGTAGGTGTGTGCGTGCATGTGTGTGTGCGCTGGCTCTTAGATGTTTTCTGAAAAAAATCTAATTTTTCTTTCCTGGTCTTCCTGGAGTGTAATCAGTGCTTTGCCCCAACTGCAACAATCAGAGTTTATGGATGTGAGTATGCTGCAGTGCTGAATGATGCCACAAGGTGGTGCCTCCTTCTTATGACACACTGCACTGAGGACCACTCCAGGGTACCATGCATGTCCTCAGATCAGAACTGAGAGCGGAGTCTATCTTGTAACAAGTTTGCGCTGACTATTATCTTTTATCTATTATATTTTACTGTCATGTTTGACAACTTAATGTATTGCCGTGGAGACCTGGTATTGTATTGTATTATATTAAATATTCCTAAATTCTGTCAAATAAATGCACCCTATTCAAATCCTGTCTGTAGCGTCTCTGAGCTAAGCTGGTAATAGCCCGTGCTAAAGGCTATCATCACCAGCTTCTCCACCGTCAGGCACTCATGCAATTCTATTCATGAAGGCATCGATTGATTATAGACTCTCACAGTGGTATATCTGCCTACTCAAGTGTTTTTGACTTGCTTAGATACTGTGAAGTTGTTTTTTCTTAATCATTAAAATAGTTCTGTCATCATGGACTTTAGATGTCTTCAGTGGTCTTTTCCTTTTGCCATTGCAGAGCTGGACAGTGTATTGAAGAACTTTTTATTCATTTTCATCACACTAGTAATTTGGCAACTTCTATACAAATGGCTGTAATTCATCTTAATGACTTGATATGCAAACAACTGTAGTGATGTACAGAGGCAAATCTGCAAATATTATGTCATTGTTCCAAACAATATGGAGGGCACTGTACACAAGCTTTCTATACCCTTTCTGCCTTTGGTATATCATAGATAACACTGACTTCTTATTTTGTTCATAGGCAATTAGATTTGTATTTATTTTCATTTCTTATCAGTTAATGTCACTAAATCCAATATTGAGCTTTATTTTCACCATGCATTCACTAATTTTCCTAACAGTTTAAAGAACTTGGGACTGAAAGCTATCCAAGCTGACATTGTGCAATAGGCAGGACACACCCTTAAGAAGTCACCTCTCCATCACAGCACTAATGTGAGTTTTATTTGTTCACCAAAAATACCAGAAAGCATCAGTACACATAATGAATGCACTATATTCATTGTGATCAGGTCAAAAACCTGTAATAAAAACACACAACCCTAACCCCTTTAAATTTCTCATTCTTCCCAAAGTTGTAGTTTTACTGATTCTCCATTACAGCATGTATCACATCATCATAAGCTGCTAAAAAAACAATCCTGATAATGAGTCATCTGCCAAATCTGAGGAACAGTTTGTGCTGCCTCAAGCACAGTGTGCCAGCTACCAGCTGTTAGTGCATTAAATATCACCCACTCAAGAAGCCTATATAATGTGTGAAAGGGGATAAGAAAAAGAAAAAGAAAAGAAGAGAGCTGTAAGGGGATGCTGGACTAATAGATGATCTGATTACAAATTGAAAAATGGCGAAATGGAACTGGATAGGTGGTTTCAAGGTGCAGGCATAAAAAGAAGAAAATAAAGACAAATCACTACAACAAATTTAGAGAATTATACAAAACAACCATGAATAACAGGACAGTGAACAAGGGAGTCTTTGAATTACCATTTCCTCTCAACCGTAACTACTAAACTTTTAACCACAAGGTTGTGCTGTTGCACTTCAGTCCTATTCAGGCAGGTTTGACCCCACTGAGGGAGAAGTGGAGGGTGGAGTAATTCATGCTGCAATTTTCAACGATTTAGTCTACATAGCCAATGAATCTGAAAAAATACAGAGAGGTTACAGACATGACTGCAAATAAAAACAGACAGCACTTAGCAAAAAACCAGCAATAGATCTGAATCAACACTCCACAGCAACAATACAGGATCAAGACGAGCAAATCCTGACAAAGCGTGTGACAGTATTTTTGGATATTAGATTGTGTTATATTCAAATGTAGTACATAGAGCTTGTGAAGGTCAGTTCGAATAAACTAAAAAAGATGCTTAAAATCAGATATTCCTCTCAAAAGGGTTTAACATGAAAAGTTAGCTTGCATTTATGTTGAATGCTTTGAATACATTTAAATGATAAAACTTTCAAAACTAAAAAATCCTGTGACATCACACTTTTAGACAAGCAAAGCACAGAATCAGCTTTAGGCTGTTAATTACATCTAAACATGTTAGCTCAGTCTCCTTTCTGTCAGCACCTTGCATGTATATTTGTGAACATAATGTGAGAGCAAATGTTGTGCTTCTCACTAAGTGACAACATGGGCCTAAAAATGCAATATGTATCTTTATGTGCAGGCTTAAGACTTCAGATGTTTAAGATCTGTTAATGACATACAAAATGGCAAGATAGTCCCATATACAGCTGACAGATTTATAAATGAATAAATAAATAAGCTTCTGTCCAGATTCATAATTCATGTTGACATTTGAGATTCATACAGGATACCAAAGACCAATCAGTTGCCATTCTCACCTAACTCTCTTCTCAGGCTAAACTCTACCTCTCATTCCTGCTCTTCCTACGCCTACACACATATTCCACAGTAACTGAATACACGTATAGTGTGTTCACTGGGAGTGGTTAAAAGCATTGTGGGAGATGTAGGAAATCTGTGGATGACACAGGTTTTTTAGAATAGATGGATTCGGGTAAGGCGACATGGTAGCACAGTGGTTAGCACTGTTGCCTCACAGCACGAAGGTCCTGAGTTCAACCATCTGTGTGGAGTTTGCATGTTCTCCCACATGTTTGCATGGGTTCTCTCCGGGTGCTCCAGCTTCCTCCCACAGTCCAAAGACATGCACTTAGTGGGGATAGGTTAATTGGAAACTCTAAATTGCCCATAGGTGTGAATGTGAGTGCGAATGGTTGTCTCTGTCTATGTGTGTTAGCCCTGCGACAGACTGGCGACCTGTCCAGGGTGTACCTGGCCTCTCACCCTAAGACAGCTGGGATAGGCTCCAGTGCCCCCTGTGACCCTGAAAAAGGATAATGGATGGATGGATCTGGGTAGTTTCATAAATGCAATGCCATCTCATAATCAAAACAATCTCACTGTTTGGATGTTTTCCCTGTTAAATCATCCCATGAGGTTCTGTGAAAGCAGCTGTATGTTGGAATTATCATCATGTTCCATTTAAATAATAATCCAAATATATACAGCTGGATGGATGGACTATTAATGTCATTCCACTTATGGCTATGCTCATTTAGTCTGAACCAGTGCATTTTGACCAAATAAACAGACTCACCTGTCAGTCTGAATGGTAAGCAGTAAACAGGCTGCATTTTTCTCCCCTACCTGTGCACTCAAAGCATTTTATGCAACTTGCTGTATTCATCGAAGCGCTTTTTCTATGCAACATTCATACACATTCACACAATGGATGCATCAGAGAGCATCTTTGGGTTAGTATCTCTCCCAAGGATATTTGGTATGCAGACTGGACCAGCCAGGGATTGAACCACCAACCTCCCAACTAGTCAATGACCTCTAAATCCTGAACTACAGCCACTGCTAAACACAGCTGAACAGGAATACAGGCATTCTCCTTTGACCAACATGGTAAACGGTTTCATAATAAGCACTTATGAATACAAGGTGTGAATCAGCTGGTGGATTTGTCTATGTGTTAATGAAAACACACCAATTAAACAATAACTCCTGGGATGTACACTCTAGGGCTGCCTTGTCCTTTCTACTTGACTTGTTAATTCTGAACTAATCTCTTTAGTTTGGGGGAAAAAAAATGCTAACACTGATGTGAGCTTAACTTTTGGTTTCACACATGTGTTTTGAAAGTGTCCATTTTCTTTCAACCTCTTGTTTGGATAAATCTTGCCAAGATTAAACCTCTGCAGGAAGGAAGGGGAACATGTAGATCTCAGGATCTGTCAAAATGACCTCTCACTGCCCCAAAAAAAGGTCCCATAGCAACATTGAGCAGAACTAGACCTTTAACCCCAGAGAGATGCCTATGTTTGACATGAAACAAAGATTAACAGCAGGATAGTGGGACTTCCTAATGAACCATCCTGCTGTGGGCTGTAAAAAAAAAAATGCACAAAAGAAGACTTGAGTTTTCCCATGTAACAGACATGTTTCGTTTGAGGAGACTAAAACAGATTACATGAGAACAGATGTATCACCAAAATTAAAACATGAACTTTGGGTCTCCAGTGAAATGTTTTGCTTCCACTATGATTGATGAATAACAGACGTGAGAGTGGCATGTAAAGCCAAATTTATAGTCCATCGCTGTTGCTAATTTGCATAGCTATAAGTCAACAAATTGTTGCCAGTGCCACGAATGCTGATTCATTAAGAGGTTGGCCTGAACAGGAAAGAGTGCAATCACTGCATAGTTCTCCATGAAGAGGAAAAAAAATGCAAGAAAAGAAATCAATTACATAAACAAACAGCTCACACGAAAACTACACACAGTGGCTGCACTGTACAGCTTTAATTGTTGGCTTTACTCCAATTCAAATAAGAGCTTTGTGTATTATGACTTGTGTCTTCCTTGTAAGAGGGGAAAAGCTTAAAGTTTAACAACAGCACAAACAACTGATTGTCCATTTTTTTGACACTGCCCCCAAACTACAGCATACTGGCACACAAATCAATGCATAATTTCAGTTTAATGTTGTTTTTTCCTTTTTGCATATCAAATGACTCTTAAAAAAAAATTCCACTGCTTGGGGCAGGACGGTGTCATGGTGCATGGTGGTTGCCGCACAGCAAGAAGGTCCCAAGTTCAGCTTTACCATCTGGCCAGTGTCTTTCTGTGTGGCGTTTGGATGTTCACCTCATGTTTGTGTGGGCTCTCTCCAGTACAAAGACATGTAATTAGTGGGGTTAGGTGAATAGGTGACTGTAAATTGCCTATAGCTGTGAATGTAAGAGTGAATGAGAGAGTCTATCTGTGTTAGAACAGGCAGGCAACCTGTCCAGGGTGTACCCTGCCTCTCGTCCAGCTGGAATAGACTCCAGTTCCCCCGTGACTCTAAAATTGGATAAGCAGAAGAGAATGGTTGGATGGATAGTAGATGACCATAGCATTCAGAGAGTACAAGCCTAGTTAAGCTAACATGGCTTAACTGACAGATATGTAGAACAAGTATATTTTGTCACTATTTTATGGATCTCGTGCGCTTTCTCCAACTATTTTGCCAGTCCATTGCTTAAAATCATGTTGTTCCACTATCATATAAACCACATTCATTTCTAATATCTAATGCTGTGTTTTCTTTTCTTGATGTATTTATTGGCAGGAACCAGATTTCCCATGTCATAATTCACCTTTCTGATGGAAAATACACAAAAGTAGTTTTTTTTTTAAATATTACTTTTATTTTAAATTTTTATCAGCTAAAATCACCATAGTAATTATTAGGTATTTGAAAACATTTAAATACATTGAATCCCTTATTTATACAGTTTCATGCAGTGCTACCACTTATCTCTGATTATAATGCTTCATGCTGTTCAGGCATGAACTACTTAAATCAGTCCATCCAAAAGCCAGTTTAATGGTAAAATAAAATCCTGTGGTGTAGTGTGTCACATATGAACATGGATCGCAATCTGCTGGCTAACCTCAAACTCACACAGTGCGATAGAGAGGCTGCTATATAAGACAGCAACCATACCTGGCATCTGTCTGATGCGTATTTGCGTGCACACACACACATGCACACACACATACCCACACAGAAGCCTACACAAATACATGACAGTGGACACACTCTCTCACTAATGTCTTGACAGCTATGTTTGCTTATGTCCAAAACACAGGCAAGTAAATCAAGGTGAACAGAGAATAGAAAGCTATTGTCTCAAAAGAATAGCAAGTTGCAATCAAGTCCTCTTGTCAATCTACACACACGTACACGCACTAGAGGTCAGTGACTGGCTTGAAAAAACTGCCTTACCCAAGCATGATGCTGATTAATTTGATTCCCAGTGGTACACACTCCCTCCCACAAGACATGTCACTCCTGCTGCAAAGAAAATTACACCCAAGAGACAGAAAAAGAGAGAGAGAGTCTGAGGAAGAGAGAGAGAGCAAGATGATGAAACAGAACTGAAGATGAAGACAGAGAGAAACGTAATAATTTTAAGCATACACAATGTGTGTTTTCAGCTACATTCTCTTCAGCTGAATCTCACTCTGCCAGCAGAACTGGCCAGTCACTATGGGCTCACCAAGACCAAACCTGTTTCTTAAGTGATTTCATTACAGATGGCACTAGGAAATGTTGTATGTCAGCTCAAGTGTTATGAGCAATTTAAGTTTCACTAGTAGAAAATACTGACAACAATTCAGTTTGTGTATTAGTACTTTATAGAAGTGTTGGGGTTGAAAATGTTTGTGTTTTGATATAAATTATTAAATAAAGCTTTTTAATTATTTTATTTATACACAATGCAAATAAGCTAATAAACGAGTTGGCACTCCATGAGTGCAGCGGGTTTTTGCAGCAACGCTTACATACACTGATAATGGTTTTCTATAAGTTTCTGGGTCAGAGAGTCCAAACAAGATATCCTGAACCAGATCTGGAATCAGTAGAAGATCAATCAATAATAACATTAGATAATCAAGGCTACGCAGGGTGTGTTTTTGTGTCCACGTCTCTCTGATTCCATGAAAAGGAGCAGATAGGAGGTCAAGGGAGTGAGCAGACGAGGAGGAGATAGCCATAATAATCTTTTGTATATAAGCTGTATGGCCCGTTTCAGGGTTATCCTTTCTGTGAGGCAGACTATTGTATCACACAAAGGTTCAGTGCTGTAACTTGTATTTTCAACTGCAAAAGAAAATGAAATCTTTTTAAAAGACAGATATTTCTCCTGAAATTCCTTCAGAAAAATTTGAACACAACAGAATGCTGATGGGATAAAAGTGGCAGAACTTTTAGAGGCTTGGAGGGTGGAACGTTCTAATCACCGCTCTTTGAAACATGGATATTTGGGGTTGGATTTATCCTTCATGGGCTGTAGCAAAACAAGTCTCTACTTGGTGAACTGAAGTAAAAGCAATTAAAGAAAAGTAAAGTAGAATTTGATGTAAATTATAAAGATAAATACCACATAGTGCTTCACGACCAAAATGTTAAAAATATAAAGATGAGTTTTGAGTTTACAGTTCTTAAGGTATTCTCACAATGTTGTCAAGGGAGTTCTCAAGACTGCCAGGTGAAAATGTGGGACTGATGAGAGAGTGCAATTGGAGTGTGTGCAGAATAGGTAAGTTGTTTCTTTGGCTGAGAATGGGAGAAGCAGACTGGCATAGCCAGATTTGACCAAAGGTTTTTGCAAGACTTCTCAGGTAAGAAATCCAAATGAACATGTTTTTCAGGTCAGAGTACATCAGAGTGGAGAACTAGGGACAAAATGGAAAGGCAAGGTTATAGAGAAAAAAGAGCCAGACCTTACTCTGCCCTTACATTAACAAAACCAGAACCTATAGGAGACTTAGTGTGAAGCCTCACCGAAGCAATCTGAAGAACTGTCAGACTTTACAAGGTTTTGTTAAGACAAGTGAAAAAATAACTTCAATTATCCACACAATAGAACTCAACTTGACAATATTTCTTAAGCGATAAAATGAGCACAAATCACAGATTTACATGAGAATCCAAAGTGAAAGTTGAATTAAAAGTCACTTCAAGGTTCCTAATAGAAGATTAGGCAAAACTGTCAAGGGGACCAAGAATTTTCATTACCTTAGGCACAAATATGTAGGTGACACAAACAAGGATTGCAGTTTTCTCATTAAGTTGGAGTCTAAGCACTTCTGCAAGTTCTGTAACTTAGAAACATCTTGGGGGCTTAAAAGAGATATACAATTCAATGTCATCAGTGTGGCAGCAACAACAAATGTCCTTAAAAGCATCACAAATGTGCTGAAGAGAAAGCAGATATAACAGAAGTAATTAAGGTCCAAAATAGAACCTTGTGTCACATACTAGGCAAAAAAAAAAAAAATGGAAGAAGACCTGGACAGATGGAAGAAATCCAACCAGCAAGTGTCTCAGCCTATCAAGAATAACATGTGTATTAAATAGAGGGGATCGAGACTACGTAATCACCACACAACAGTAGGATAAAAGGTTGAGTTTACCACATTGAGTTTCCCTGTTGGAAAGTCGGTAGCAAAAGACGAAAAGATCACAATCACTAAGGTAACCACAATGTGTTGCCTAAGATTGTCCTGGTGCTTTGAAATTTGTATTATTGTCCAAGTTTGGCTGACTATGTGACTATTTGATGAGATAATGAGATCAGGCTTGCAGGCACGATCTTCTCTCAAATCACTGCTGTTCCAAGTTGCAGATTCTCGATCCTGTTAATCTGTGTTGTTTTTTAACCGCTGTTTTTGGCATTTGAACATGTTTACATAACTAGATCTTCTTGGTCTATCAATGGTCCTATATGTAATTCACTTTTGTTCATGCTGATTTTCCGGATCAAAAGGATTTCAAGGAAAAAAAAAGTTTGTATCACAGTTATAAAAGTGCAGCTTCCTCCCACTTCCAAAGCTCATAACATAGACCAAATCTGTCAAGGGGTGGCATTTTGCTTTAAGAAGGCTAAATACATGATTCATTTTCTACTGAGAACATTTATTCAAATATTCAATAGAGTGGGTGCCAGCAAATCAGTTAAAGTCGTAATTATATGCTGGGATTTCTGTCTCCCCAACCCACTCAATTCTTACAGCTCTAGCAGTGAGAAATACTGCAGCTGGGAAGTGAGAGGAAATCAGTGAGCAACATTTAGGTTGTCAGTTTTTAATATTTTATACAGAAATGTATTTAGGCATTGTATATGGCCTAGAATTATTTTGTACCTGTGGGGCTCTGCCCTGCTGTTGCTTTCTGTATATGAGGTCAAGTCATTAGTCTGTCACATTTAACAGCATGCACTTTTGAGTGGAGAGCTGGTTTCTGATGTATTTTTCTCTTTAATTGTCAAAAGAACATGCAAAGAAAAGTGATCAGCAGCACATTTCAATTGTGGGTTTGTTGAAATCCTGAAGTAGCAGTGCTACTGCCCTGCCAGAAGTTTCTGAGTGAATCCTCTATAATTAAAAGTAAGACAAATCCTCTTTTTTTTTTTTTTACAGGAGGCCTTCAATGCAATGCCATTAAACACCACACCCCACTCTCAACATGGTAAATACTGAATGTCCCTTGTTGTTTGGCAGTCTCTCGTGAACCCTTATTTCTTCATCTTTTAAAACAAGTCCTCTCTCATCTGTGTTGCAACAAAGGCTCTTTTCTCTCTTACAACATTCCCTCTTGCTGCACTTTGGCTCTTCTTATCTTGCAAAGCCTCGAAGCTACATTTTGCTGTTTTGTTTTGTCAATTTTGTATTTGTTTGGATGTGCCTGCATCACAAGCTTGGATTTTTCACCCATTCTATGAGATACTGTTGACACAAAATAGTGTTTCTTCTTAAGTATTCACTTATTTTTCCTGCGTGGTTATGTTCCTGGATGGTTAATGAACCGAATAGCATCCATGCCCATGCATGTGATTCAAATGTATTAAAAACAATATACATGCTGTTGATAAGGGAAAAAGGATAAAATAAATAATAATAACTATGACAATCACTGACTTTTGGGAAACTGGCATCATTAAAGTCCCAGGGCAAAGTTTGTGACAGCTGGTGAAACAGCAGTTTCTTTACATCCCACCTGCCATCAAATGATGCCAAGTCAAAAATCGTATTTCTACTGTTGCTCCTGCTTCTAGCAGAGAATGAGATTCAATTAAAACGTAATACTGGCCCTGAGAGAAACATCTAACAGGTGTACACAACAGACAAGTGCTTTAGCCAGTTAATGTCACCTTGCACATACACACACGCTCTCACATAGCTTCAACTATGCCATAACTCAAATTAAAAATAAAGAAATTTAACATGTCATTTTGTGCAAAGTGGGCAGATTCTAGACTGCCAAAGAGTTCTGAAATAGAAAAAAAGAAGAAGAAGAACAAGGACAATCACTGCTCAGGAAGACATTGTCAGGCCTCTTTGGGTAACACTTGAACCAAGGCGAGTCACAGATGAAGTGGAGAATTGCTGACAGTTAGCTGTGTTTCTGGGAGTTGTTCAGTGTTACAGAGGTCTTATCTTCTAGCTCTTGTTTAAATGTGACAATGGCAGACAGTGACAGATTATGAGTGAACGCTTGGCTGAGTATTATGCCCGGATGGAACAACTTTAAATGTCAGTTTGGATCAGCACCTTTGTGCCCTTTTTGTTGAATAGCACCAAGGCACATGGCAGTGCACTGTGTCATATGCAAATATAGAGATGTTATCCTGGAGAATGAATGTTGAACCCAGAAACTAATCCTTCGTGTAATGTGAATGACAGGAAGTGTTAAAGGATAACTCGTTACTAAGAAATAACTCCTGTAGTTTAAGGATATTATCACTGAAATTACCCTCCTTTAACTCTAACTTAATTCAGACACTGAGGAATACTCTACACCTAAAAGACTCAAAATGGGATTACAAATACTTAAAAATACCAAGAATCCCATTATGGTGGCGTATGATATGTGTTTGCCGATAGTGAAATTTAAACTCACTCTGACTTAATAATAACTGTCCTCCTGCATAGAAAACTGTTCATCTTGAAAGACAAATGTTTTAGCCTTAGATGCTTTGTCCAACTGCAGCAGAACAGTATGCTGTAAAGAGAACGGCGGGCTCGTCCAGATCTTTGGAGCATTTTGGTATAAAAATATTACAAATTAAACTGACAAAAACCCATGGTGCTAACACAAGATCACAGAAGTAGAAAAATGTGTTTTGATAAAATGACATTGATCGAACAATGAGAAATGTGTATGGCAAAACACACACAAAAATATAATGTTATAAATTATTCTCCCTATTATGAACAGTGAACACGTTCTTATCTACACTACTGCATTCATGAAAGCATTTTGTGCTAGCATGGATAGAGCTCGCTGTCTAATGCTGCAGCTTTTTATGTTAGATGCAGTGCTCACGCCAGACAGTACTGCCATGGGCAGATTTTCCTTTAAGGCTGTATACAAATCATGCCCTCTTTGATAGAAAAACAAAGTCTCAGCTGCAACATTAACCTTAACTTTCACCAGCTATAAATACACATCTTTTGATTGGTACAGGTTGTCAGGGGCAAACACATGGCTGGGAGACATGAAACACAGCAACAACAACAATGCAGCTTGAAATTGTACATGTTGTGAATCAAATATGGAATATCTGTGTTCAGTAAAAAGATATAAAATTGAATTAACAAATCAATCACTTTAATCATTTCTATGACAGTAGATGTCACTATGGTCACAAAATGATGTCATATTGCTTATTCAAAGACAATGACACCTAATACATAGTGAAATTCTGTCAAGTTCATTTGTCTTTGACCACATAGGTGTTTCAGCCTTCTGAGCCTCAACCAGTTCCCACAAAGAGCTAAAACAGAAAAACAGACTTTTTCCTTCAGCTACATTACTCAAAAAAAGTCCTTTCATTTTAAAAATCTCATCTTCTTTTCATTGCTTCCTACTGAGGGCACACAATGAATCGGAGATGAAACCACAGAGAAAGATCAGTAAAAGCTAATTCTGCCTCTGTATTGGACAACTCCATTAACCATAATCCCCTTTGGTGCGCTAGAGGTGAAGCCAACACATGGCTGCTATTGAGAAGGAATTAGGCTTCATACTGAGGGTTTGGAGCCTGATGCCAGGAGACGGGGCAGTAAAGGCGTTGGTGCAGAAGAAGGTGGAGGATATTAGCTAGATGTTAGCTTAACTGAAATGATTCATGAATGAAAAAGTGACTTGGCACCCTCATGAAATTAAGTCTTTACGAGATACATGTTTAATAATGCCCAATACAGAACTTAGTGAGCTGTGTAAATTTAGGCACACTCATCCAGATACGAAAGAGTTTAAGATGAAGATGAAAAATTATGCATGGAAGCATAATGTCAGCTTAATATTTCCAGAGTTACTTTGAAGAATATTTGAAGTGGGGGCAGATTTCAGAAAAGGTTGAAACATTAAGAGAAGACTTCTATTTTTATTTATTTATTTTTTCTGCCTAGATTTGAGAGATGTCAAAGGCTATTTCATCTCTATCCTATACATGTTTATTTGCCCACAGAAATCTGTAAAGCTTCTAATGCCGTCTGGCGAGGAAAGAACGGCTAGCAGGTCCAGCGGGCATGTAGAGTAGAGATTAGCCGGACAACTCGGAGGCCAGTCAGTTAAATAGAACAAAAGACCTTTATTTGGCGTTAAAAGAACAAGACCATACAAGCCAGGTCTCCATGGCTGTACCCTATTTGTACATACATGTCCCGTGGTTAGGTAGTTGCCAGCGCCAGTCCATTACAATGATAGGGTCTCTCTAAACAGATGCATGGAGAGCAGCATACTTGGCTGTAATAGCTGCCACTGCACTCACACTAGGAGACTCTCCAACTACTATAATAATAGAACAACACACCTTAGCGGTGCTAACCATAAAAAGGTTGTTACAAGCTGCTAGCTCCTAGTAATTCATCAGTATGTCCCCATAACAACCAGAGTATTTATCTAATTTTGCAGTTGTAAACTGTTCAGCGTAAACAAGCTTTTTGTAATTTGATAATGATGCCTGAGTATATTTCTTTGTAACTGGCACATCTTTCTTATTTTTAACTTTTAGAGATTTAGGCAGAATCTTATTCAGATGTTTTCTCTACAAAGGCCGACTGGTCTGCCTACTCCAAAGATGGGCTTGAGGAAATCAGTCAATAGTTTCATGATGTGAAAGCTGTCACATAAAAGCAGATGTGGTGGCACGTCTACCATTGCTCATGCTAATATCCCTGTGAAAGTAGGTACTGCACTTGTAAGGAGGAAATAAGATTAAGCTACAACAGTATTGCAAGTGATTAGTGACTTTCCAATATTATAATTTCCTCAACAACAATTTGACAATGTGATCATATATCACAAACATTTATCCTCATATATTGTCCTCATTAAAAGGTGAAATTAGCCATATGGCTCAAAACCTTATTTTCTGCTTGAATGTGGGCATTTTAACAAGAGAGCCTAAAGGGATGTACTTTTTAGCCAGCCTCAAGTGTCCATTCACAGAACTACAGTTTTTTTTTTTTGTTTTTTTTTAGTGCTGTCATAACGTTAACACGTTAATACACCATTAACGCGGCTAAATGCACTAACACGGTCATCACGATTAACGCAATTACAATTTTTAATGCACTTTAATGCATGTCTGGAGCGCATAATGGACAAACTTTGGACAAGCTGCCTGAAATGCAATGACAGAGACATTTCAGGGATTTTGAGTCAGTCTGCGCTCCAGATGGGTCAATTGTTAATTGCGTTAGTAGTGACGATGGTGTTAACGTGTTTAAGATGCATTAACGCCAAGTAACCCCTCACACTGATTAATCTGCGTTAACTCGTTAAGGGGATTAGCCAATTTTGAAAAAAACAAAAAACAAAAAACCTAGTGCTGCCAACATTACCGCATTAATGCGGATCAGTTTGTGTTAACGCGTTAAAACATTAACATTGACTGCACAAGTTGTTTTTTTTTTTACTTAATGGAACTGGCTGTTTTTCCAGGTTCCAGACTGACCTGAAGTTGTGAAAGAGCTAGCAAACAGCTGTTTTGCCCAAAAAGCTTGCTCAGCAGAGTTCCATGTGTCAATATGAATCATACTTGCATTAATGAATGACTGATTTGCATTACTAAAGTAATTTATTCAGTGTCAGTGTAAAAAATAATGATTTAGTTGAAGAGAAATGTTCAGTAAAAATGAATTAGTGTACATTTCTTCTTCTTGCATCACTATCATGTTACGCTGTGTGGCAGGCAGGATTGGACCCAAATGCAGGATTCTGAGGAAACTAGGAGTGAACTTCGGAAGGCAGCTTTACTGCCATAGCAAAGACAATCCAAACATAACAGAGTCCAGCCAAAACTCAGAAAACAAGAAACTAGGAACATGAAATCCAGGAACCTAAACTGGGACCGAGAACTAGGGAAAGTACTAAGCGCACTGAGGAAACACAGAGCACGGAGAGGGTACGACATAAGACAGAGCAAGGAAAACACAGGGCTTAAATACACTGAGGGATAACGAGGGAATGAGACATGGGAGGAGAGTACAGCTGGGAGTAATCAAACATGACAGGACCAGGGTGAAGCAAAACTAGAAACACTAACAAGAGACAATGGACCATCAAAGTAAAACAGGAAGTACAACACAGAGACGCGGACTTGACACTGAACAAAGGGAACATGGTGCACAGAGACAGGAGTGACATAAGACACGACTGATTGGGGAACAAGATAATAACCATGAAGACTGAGCTAAACCTAAGAACTAGAATTTAAAGAGCAGAGAGGAATTTGAGCACTAGAAATACAAAACAGAAACCAAAATACTAGAAGTCATAAACCACAATGAGAGCACAGATCAATCATAAAAATACCGTATATCTTCTAATAAGCGCCAGGTTTGAAAACACGTCATGCAAATAGACGCCGGTCTCCAATAGTAGCCGGGCGACCTTCGACCCGTAAGTCCCTCTGCGCTGTCTTCTTCTTCTCATTTTACAATTTTATTGGCGGTTGGCAAACAACTGAATTACCGCCACCAACTGGTATGGAGTGTGACTGGAACGTCGCTCAAAAAAAAAAAAAAACCCTCCGTGCTGTCGTGGGTCCCCCCTGTCTCATCACTCGGCCAGCTGTTTCCAATTAGCCATCATCTACGACCAGCGGCATTTAAGCTGGATGCAGCGACCATCGAAGTGGGATTATTACACTGAACTGGAACTGTCGGCTAGCGAACCTGCTAACTTTTACTTCCTCTTGAGGAGAGTTGGGCGGAGAGAAGTTTCGGGGAGCACCACTCGTGCACTGGGCTACCACAGACACTTGGGAGCAAAGGAGGAGCACAATTGGGAACTGCATTATTTGTGAATTGTTGGAATACGTTTTGGAGCACTGTAAGTAAATGCACTGTCTTTTGACCTCAGTCTAAAAACCGCGCCTGGGTCCTC
>VOQK01042341.1:66346-77940 GCA_015052645.1 Benitochromis conjunctus | reverse complement strand
CTTTACCTCTATTACTACCTCATCATTTAAAATTGCTTCACAGTGTTCAAATGAGAATTAAAGTAATGACAGTAGCATCTTAATAGAATTGGAACTTGCACATGAACTCCCCAGAGGTAACAAAGATTCCCCATGAATAGCTCCTCAGATAACCTAACACACAGACAAAAGTGCACACGCACACACACACACACACACACACACACACACACACACACACACACACACACACACACACACACACACACACATTTTGACTGTCATTTATTTCTAACACGTAAAAATAGCACATAAAAAAAAAAAATCCAGTACATTCACATCTAAAACTGTTCCACAGCTTAATGAAGCAGACATGGGAGTAGCATACGCCCATTCGTAGTGCAGTCCTCTTATAAACCACCTGCATGCCACAAAACACGTTAGTGAAAGGAGATGGCTCTGCTGCATTGTGTGGTCCAGTGGTCCTGATGAATGACTGTGTCACAGCAGAGCACGCTGCCGTTCACAAGTTCAGAAAATCCAATGAACACCATGGATGAAGATAAATGACCTCAGTAGCCCCCACAAGCACCACATGTTCACACCACTGACCCTTCACATGCAGCAGAGAGCAGAGCTGAGCTAAGAGCAGGTGTTCTCACAGGTGCCTGTTGACCGAGGCTTTAGTTTTGCAGATCTGCACGAGCAGCAATGGAGTCACTGTCTGCTGGCGTCACAGGCCTGATCCCCCTGTGTGTACGTCTGTGTACTTATGTCATGTTTTCAGGACAGTGGGACACAGACTTCAGTGTGAAGCTATAAATAAATAAATTGTGTTACAGCTGTTTCAAAGAAGAACAAGAAATTTTACCCGCAGAAGACGTGCAGCCACCACTGATGGCATTAAAAGAGTATGTGCGTGCATGCGTGCGTGTGCACGTTTGTTCAGGTCTCTGTCACTTGTTCCTCTAATAATGTCTCTGACTGTACTATGCCGCTCTCAATAGGTCCATTTTCTGTGTAACAAGACTGCACTGTCGCATTAAATGCTCCATTCCATGTGAGCATGCACAGAGCCTGAACCAAGTCTGGTTTAACAAAGAAAGTTTAACAAAGCCCCCACAGTGGTTGGGTCTTGATGCAGCGATGTAATCGCATATGTTTCCCTGTTGTGATGCTATGTGGTGCAGCTCATATGTTTTGCACCTTGCCTCAAACTTTACATTAAATTTTGTGTAATTTACTTCAGTAAAAAGTGGGATTACTTTTGAATAACGAATGAAGCGTTATCTCTGTTCCCTGAAACATTTTGGCAACAGTGCGACTTTGTCATAGCTTACAGGGAACAGCTTGATAATGTTGTATTCATGGCTAGAGGGGTAACCTCATGTAGGAAATATTTTGTATACAAAACATTTAGTTAAGCTTCTTCTTAATCATTTAGTTCTTAATGTCACATGCTACTTGTTGACATTGATGTGAATATGGTGGAAGTACGGCTATGCAGTTAATCAAATTATGTTTAGCTTCCAGTGGTTAGGCCTGAATAATCCAGATAAGATAATTAATCTGCTTCATTTTGTTCCCTGACAATGCTCTTTTATTGACTTTAAGTTTTCCAAATATTCACTCCTCTGTTTATTTCACGTGGATTTATTATTTTTAGTTGAAAATGGAAGTTAAAAAGGGGTTAATAAATCTGCTGTTTTTCAAGTTGTGAATAAAATTGGTGTGAATAGTTGTGTATGTGTTGGCACCCTCAGTAAACATAGAGCTGGTTTTCATTCTATGTTTCTGCATAGATGTTAGGGAGAGTGTTTTCTTGATTTCACTGCTATAATGTGTCCTTCAAAGAGAGAGAGTGTGTGCGTGTGTGTGTGTGTGTGTGTGTGTGTGCATGTGTGTGTACAGTGTCTTACACTGACAGGCAGGTGTAATTACTTTCAGGGGTCTGCGGTACAAAGTCTTCCATGGTTGGGAAGTTTTCACTTTGAGTTTAATTTCATTTTCAGTGCATTGGAGTGAAGCCTGAGCCTTAAATCTGTGCTGACGCTGCTGGCTTTAAGGACCCTCACTGCTGTAGTAAAATAGACGCTCATGCAATCACTGACTCTGCTCCACCCTGCTCTCCCCCACTGCCAAAGACAGTGTGATTATGCTTCGTGCGGCAGGATAAGTGGACTCTGATTGATCATTATTGATCAGAACTGTATTTGCCAGACAGTAATGGGCCTGCCCCTCAGGACATTATGTCTGCTGCTTCTCTGGCCCCCCTTCTCTCCTATCTTTATGTCCTACTTGAAGGGCCCTCCTTCTCATTGTTCAGCCTCTAAACACAAAGCACTGTGCTCTTTCACTTTGCCTCATCTCATCTTCTGTGTTTCCATCTATGTTTAAGACAGAGGTTGAAAATGGAGGTGGATTGTGGGGTTATCTAGTCAGGGAGTATGTGTATTTGTTTCTCTTTACCGCTCTGTGGAGATCAAGAACTTTTTCCAGGAAGAATTTTGCAAAGCCTACTTTAAATGATGCTTTTAAATGTATTTGCATACCTGCTTGCTTGTGTGTATACAAACTTCTTTGAAGACTTCATCATGGTTGCTGGCAGTCGCTAGGTGAAATTCGTTGGTGCTGCACCTGAAACCTCATTGTGATTGCTTTGGTCTGTAGCAGATTGCTGCAGTGAATGAGACTGACCTGTCTGCAAACACTCACCAATAAAGTAGCTTTAAAACTTTGAAAAGTTCACCTTCAAAGTAAAAGTGTCCCTTTTGAACCACGTTGGTTTCATAGGTGAGGCACGACTTTTACTTCAGAACTCTGCTTCTGGTTTATGTTACACGCTTTCAGTTTCACTACTGCTGAGGGAATAGATGGTGGTGAGTGTTTCCAGGCAAGTTGGTGCCTTCCACCAGGTGACTGAGGCAGTATACTATCAACCAAAGCAAACGCAAGGAGGGTTTGGGAGCAGCACCATATTTGCAGCCAGCAACCTCCAGCAAGCGTGTCATTGACCATTCTCCAGGCCTGTGTAACTGAAACCTACATCACAAAACGTTATAGTTCAGTGAATTATATACTTTTCAGCTTTAAGCCTAAAATAATTATTAAAACACTAAAAGGAGTGGAGCTTTGACTCTTCCTCTTGACAAAATGTACATAACACTCATTGTCTTTTGGTTTTTAAAGCATTTTCCGAGCACTAAGTCCCTTCAAGATTGAAAGTGCAAACATAACTAAATAGAAAAAAGAAACAGTTTCATGGGACACATATGTCCAATAACAGCAAGTATTTCATTAACATACATGTATAGCTGATATATTGTCTTAGTTTCCTCCTCCGTGTTGTATCCCTCATGCAGGGCTTTGTACTTAGGGATATTTTTCCATTTAGCTGTATAAATCTGATTGTGTGTGGGGGGGGGGGATCGCAGAGTGCACCGTGCTTTTCTGCAAAACAATCATCCAACATAATTTCCCCTCCGCTATCCAAGAACTCAATTACAAACATGGGTTCATTAAACAACGGTTTCACTTTAAGTAATAATTTTTTATTGTACCATAACGACTGGTTGTGGAGTCTGCAGGCTTGTTTACAATACAGATAGACCGCCCCGAGCCTCTTTGTTCGTACGCCTCACAAACAATAGACATGTCTGTGTGAATGCTCTGATGAGCGTGGAACTGATTACAGCTGCTCTGCAGAAACACACACACATTTATCAGTACCTCACACAGATTATATGACATGCAAAAAGCTGAAAACATCGTGCCACATTTTAGTCTACAAGTTATTCTCACCTGTTTGGCATTATAGAAGAAAACCTTAAAGGTATGTAACACCCAAAAGAAGTTGGTATAATTTTTTAATAAGATGTTTGTGCCTTGTCTCTACAGAGTGAAAAACCGGGCCTCCTCTGCCTGCGCAGTGACATCAGACTTCACCATAAGCTTCGCCTGCACAGCTGAGGGCGGAAAAGGTAAAAGTAGCATGTATGGTGATGGGTATCTGTATGTGTAATTCATCTTTGAACAGACTGTTTTCTAATGTTGATTTTTGAGCTGAACTTCGGGGAGTTGACAGGCTAATTTTAAACCAAACGTATGCAAGGGTGCTCTGTGTAAGCCATCTGACACAGTTTACTGTCAGTGGATGTTTGTGTCGGTTGTACAGCCATTGTTGAGTTTGAACATAGTTTTTGGGTACAAGCGAAGTGAGATTTAAAGACTCGATCAGAGGCTAATTGTCTTGATAACCTCAATATTTTTCTGCAGTGTAGGTGGGAGCTGTCAGTTCTGCACTGCTCTCTTGGAGATAAAGCACTTCCTCGTCTGCATTTTGCACTGATAATGGAAAGCAGGTCACTTGACATGTACTCTGCTTGCATAAAGGAGGGCTACACATGCAGCCACTGTCAGAAAACCCTCTGAAGTGTCCCATAGCAGTCTCTCTGGTTTCTGTAACAGCTGCTTTGCTCTGTTTCACTCTGCTTGTTGTCATGAATGTGTGAATCTAATTTATAGCTCTTTTGTTTTGTTAGCTTCAAGAAGCATTTTGATTTATCTCCGAGCTGTCTGCATTCACCCACAAAGCCTTTTCTAGCACAAATTCAATTTTGTTACTGCTCAGACTATAATTTATTCTTAAAATATATAATAGAGTCATGACATGTACTTTTCATCCTGCTGCAATTTACACATATATCAGATCTTCTTAGTGGAGGAGATTCATCAGGGAGAAATATTATTAGTGACATTTTGATGGAAAGAAACGTAAATAAGTGTGTGTGCTGAGTGTGCGTGCAATCATTTGCCTGCACTCAGTTGTGTTGCGCATGAAACGGCCTCATGATTGTTCTTGCATGAGACGGACATTCTCATGATGTCTAATGGATGCTGTAGCTATCCTCTTAATATTTGTGCATATGTGACTTCACTGTGAACAAATTTGATATAACCTTATCTTCAGTGTGATTGAGAATCTGGATTTTTCACACATTTAGTTAAATGTGTGAAAGTTAAATGTGTTTTTTCAGAAATGTTGATTACATGGCAGATTTTTGGATAAAACTACATGTAGAAGCAGAGACTATGGTACAGTGTGTTTGTATCTTCCAGTACGGCTGTTAAGTCAGCTGCTTTTGCTAAGAAAGGCTGTGGTGGGTCCAATTGACATCGGAGGTTCATGACCCTTTTCCTGAAGGGACTTTTCCTGAAATGCCCTTCAACAGTTCACTGACTCACCACCATCATCATCACCTCCTGGCATGGTGACGACTGAGAGAAAGGGGAAATAACATATTCTGTGTGGAAATGAGCGGTGCTGTTTCATAGAAACTTTTCTGCAGCAGAAACATCAAGTGATGCAATATGTGAATACTTTGATAATCATCTTGACCTCCCTTCTGTGTTTTTTGCACAATCCCTTCAGCTTTCTGTTCAGCCGTGTTTTCTCACCACTACCACAGATAAACCAGTGAATGATGAATCGCGGTGTGGGCTGCAATTTGTGAACGTCCAACTGGATGCAAATCATTAGACTCATTACATCAATGCCTTAGTGTGTGCGTGCATGCATGCGTGTGTTAAATGAATCTTTCTCTTTTCACCCCAACCCCCGGTCTCGGGCTCACGAGCTGCTTCAGTATCATGGGACAGCAGCATGACGGACAAACAGGCAGATGGAAGTGACGCTGGTGACATCAGCGGGATTCAGCAAAAGCAAAGTAGATGGAAATCAATGGCGACAATGACAGTGGGGTCAGGAGAGACTTGAGGAAAAGGCTGGGGAGGAAAGTGAGTGGAGAGGAAAGAGCTGCAGCTTAGTAAAGTTCAGTGTAAGACAGAGATGTCTCCTACAGATAACTCAAATGGACCTATGAGCCCAACACAGACCGGAGGCAGAGGCACTCACTGTGTGCTTCCTTCCAGCCCGGTGTGCTGCTATGTTAGTGTTGTTTAAAGTTTTTCCTGGAAAGTATTGTTGATATTTGGTGTTTCCTGGTTCACATTAAGAATGCGATTTCTCTATAAAGAATAGGTCTAATTTTGAATAGGTCATGGGGTGCGGTCTGTTGGGATAATATTAGAGCAACAAGGCTGGATTTGCATTTATTTCTTAGAGGGCGTTTTCTGTTGTAGGAAAACGTGGATCTTTAACAGCTGGTTTTTGACAGTGCTGCCTTGTCAGAAGCAGAGCCTCCATTTGGCACGTATGCCAACATCAGATTTGGTTATCAAATCTGTTGTTGCGGAGGGAAAACAGGTTGCCTCTTCAGTCTCATCAGGGAGGTGCTGGCAGACACCTGCAGTCATCCTGTAGCCTCTTCCTGACTCCTCCACTGCAGAGAGCCGTCCGGCCCACTGAACACACACTCATTCCCTTGTAAAGGCACTGACCTTTCTGAAATCCACTGAGGATTTCTTTTTATTGAAGAGTTTACCATTGGCTTGTTATTTTTGACCAAAGCCACCTTTAAAGTGGATGTATTATGTCCATATCCAGCTCCATTTTTATTCTTGGACTTACACTTTGAGGTGATGTGCATGACAAATCAAAATTAATGCCAGTTTGTCTTATAGTGCAATCCCTCAATTCATCATCCGACCGCCTTTTAGGCCACCCATCTTCTCCTCTTAGAGCTGAAAAGTGTTCACACCGAAAACCCTAGAATTTTTTGTCAGTCATTAATCATTAAAGAAAAAAGATCATAGTTGAATTTTTAATGAAGTAAAGGTCAGTAAAATCGGGTCAGCATCAACACACTCTTGTTTTCCCCACATCAAAAAATTCATTCAGTTTAGTTTCACTTCATACTTTTTCAAGCAAGAAAACCAACATGCTCAACTCCAAATAAACCGTTTAATGGGTTCTCAGCCATGTAAATGTGAGCTTATGAATGAGAACTTCAGCTCTCACCCTTATACATATAAAGTATTTACTATTACAAGGCAGTAAGAAGAAACTGACATGTTTAGGTACAAGGCTTTCCTCAGTGTTTCTAATACTCATGTGGGCACAGCCATGCATAAAACACCACCAGGACCTAATCTCTAATAGGCAAAGGTGGCTAGAATAGAATAGAATAGAATAGAACATACTTTATTGATCCCCTAAGAGAAATTCTTGCATCACTGCATCACAATCAACAATACATCAACGTGCATCTCCACCCACATACACAGATCATTGAAACATATGTATAAAACAACACACCATTAACACTGTCACCTTCACAGACAAACACCAACCCACACAATGGCAGTTCCTAATTTAGTCCACCAGGATACAAAGTTTGTAAATGATATATAAATACACCTCCCTTTGAAGAAGCTCGCATTCTCTGTTACCTCTTTTCAATGACTCAGTCGCTTCAGGTTGGACACACTCAAAAGTTCCAAATTGATAAATGATGCTGTAGTAAAGAAAACCGTGCAAAAATCTCCTCAATCTCTGTCTTAATACAATCCTTATGCATGTACGGGTTAATGATGAGTCATTCCTCTTGTTGACTGCACCTTGTTTTCTTATCTGAAAGCAGGTTATGTGATAGTGAAGGACCAGTAACAAAGATCATGTTTTCATACTTGATTTGATTTGATTTTTTTAACTGTTTTGAAATTTTAAAAAGTCAAAGATTTAGACCTTAAAGGCGAAATTAGGGCTGTCAAACTGTCTCAGATCAGCTGTGGATGTTTTGTTTAACTTCTATGTCATATCAAGTTAATAATGACTAACCTGGGGTCACTCGAGACCTGGCATCTTCTTGCCTGACATGTTCTCTTGCAGTCATGGTGGCATGAATGCCAAATGTACACTGCTCCTGTCTGCCAGTCATACGTTTCACCAGCTGTTAGTCAAACCAGCCCATCATGTAGCACACACACTGGTGTTGTTTGCGCGGTTTGTAAGGGTTGCAGATGTTTTATATCCAGAGAGTTTGTTTTTGTCTTTTGGCGTGTTATCACTTATTGTATCATCAGAAGCCCCTTCATCTTTGTTCTTGTTGCCAGCATACGTCTGGTTCATCCCTCCTTATCGGTCACATTTCACTCTGATCTCAGGTCTGCCTGCATTGCTTTGACATACCAGTGAGCAGCACCTCCTCCTCCAGAGTGATTGCACTCATTCCACTGGAAGCTGCACTCCTCTGCGAGCTCTGTCATTACTACCGTCTAAGCAGTGTAATTACCAGCCTCGATGTGTGTTTGTGGTGCACGATCCAAGCCTGCATCATGCTGGGTAAGCCGGAGCGGGTGAGCAGAGAGCGCGAGAGAGAGCGTGAATGGGAGAGCCAGAACAGGGGAGGTACATCCCTAAGCTAACTAATTACTGTATGTGAGTAATTAAAAAGCATTAAATGTCTGCTTTTTATCTTCTGAAGTCGGTGCCAGAGACTGTGCTGGATGTCTCTGCCCTCGTCTCACTGAAGAGGAGGACGATTAAGTTTTGTTTTGTTTTTTTCCTCTCATGTGTGTCTCCTTTTTTTGCCTGTTTGTTTGCAGTCAGTGATCAAATTTTTATGTTGATTTGCTTTAAAAATACTCTCTTACTTTAAATACAACTGGTTCTCAAGCTTCCCACCATCAGGTATACAATATATTAGCTCCTTACTGGTAATTACATTTGCATGAGGTGAAAGTGAATCTTTGTGATGGGGGTGTTTCTTCCACACACAGCAACAGCATTTGTTTTGTCTCAGTACCATTTACTTAAGGAAAACCGGGACCTTGAGTTGAGAACTCCTCATCCTGAGAGTTTGCATTTAAGAAAACTAACGCCATTACCATCAGCCTCAGCTCTACTTTTGCTTACAGTTCATCAGCAGCTGTTAGTACTCTTGCATTTTACAGTGTTTAAACATCAAACATGCTAACCAACAACATGTTAGTAGCACATCTGTGACCAAGTATTGCCACACAGTGCCTGTAGCATGGCTGTAGATCACATATGCACTGCATTACCTCACAGAGGGGCACCTCAAAGGCTGAAGTCCTTACTGCAGCAGCCGGGGGTTGACTCTGCCCCAGACCCTGAACTACACGTCTCTCTGCGTTTCTGTTTGTCCACATTATCCTATCTACTAATGGCCTAAAATACCAGTAACTAAATTGATAAAGTACACCTTACCTATACAACAAACAGAGTACACCCACTGGTCAATTTTATTAGGTACACTTTGCTAGTGAGTTAGACCCACTTTTGCCTTCAGACCTGCCTTAATTTTTTTTTTTCTCTTCTCAATGATGGTGCTGGAAACATTCCTCAGCGATGTTAGTCCGTGTTGAATTGATAGCATCACACAGTTGCTGCACGTTTGTCAGCTGCATATCCGTGATACGAATATGGTAGTAGTATAGTGTAGTTAAACAGGCTTATCAAAAGAAAGGTTTGTGAAGTCCTGTTACAAAGCCGTGGTACCTCTTCTGTGAGGTTCAGAACAACAATAATTTGCAAAATGAACTTTGTTTTTTATTTTAATATGACTTGAAAGCAGTGACTGAGCTGATAAAGTCATCAGGAAATGTTTACCGAGGGCAGAGAGCGAGCACCAAGACCATCTATAGGTTTGGATGTTATTTGGCATCCACATTAGAAAGAACGCAGGTTTAAGTCACTATGATGTTGGCTTCACTTTCCAGACTCTATCCCACCTCTCTAGTAAATAGTCTGTGTGATATCCGACTACACTGATTTACACTGATATGAAATTGCCATTGCTAGCAATTGGCTGCCCCGTGTCCTGAACGCTACTCTGGGAGGTCCTGGTAATGAGAATACAGCTGATCTGAATCATCTCCTTGTAAATGTGAGAAAGTACAACTTCAGAAAATGTCCCAACCTGATTCACCCGGCGTTTTCCGGAGTGAATGTGTGAGAACAGCTTTAATCAGATGTGTTTCTCACTAAGGAGCTGTGTGCTGGCAAAGGTCACTGATAAAGAAGACCACACTCTCTGCATTGCTTCTCTCATCAGGCACCTCGGACATATAATGAAGCCATTCTTCCGCTCCGGCAGCTGGGGCGGATAATCTGCGATTGGGCATCAGTGGATCACAGGACAGCCGTCTGAAAGAGGAAAGACTCTGTCAGAAAGCATGATCAGACAGGCGTCTTTGGCCCGGAAGTGACTGTGGTTCCCTAAAAACAAAGACATGATACATCCGCGTGGCTGTATGACAATAGGGAGATTCTGTTTGCTGTGAATGAGTTTTGTTGATGTTGCCCATGTGCGTGTGTTGTGTATGAGTAATGTGGTCTTATTGCCAAAAAGGAATTCAGCTAGCACTCATAAAAGCCATTGTGTATCATAAAAGACACTCGGACCACTGTGAGCTGCTTTTACACCATGGAAAGCTCAACATTATTCAAATTGGACTTTGTAAAGAGAGAGCCACCCCAGGAGTCAACGTTTGTAGAGTTCACAAAGACTCGTGTAGCTGGAGAGAGCACGTTTTCTGCTTGTTCTCACTGGAAATAGTCAAATGTTTAACTCCTGTCTTTCTGGAGCTTCCTTTGTAGCTCCGTGTGCAACAGTGTAGTGTGTCACTGCTTAAATTTTAATGCTACATGTAATTATGCAGTGGTTCATTGTATTTAAGTGTGTGTTCCTGCTGGTATTTGAATCATATTAAGTTTTTTAAACCTCGTCTTAGGGGTAAAATTGTACTCCTCCTCTCTGATTAACCATGACCAAGAGTTTGGCAGTTGGTGAAAGTGAGGTGAAAGCACCATGTGATGACACCTACGGGTGAATGTGGTGTAAAAAACAGGTGACAGTGGCATATATGATGGAAGTGGGGACATGAAACCCTAGGATGTCATGAAAGTTTAGTATAAGAGCAGAGTAATATGGAACTCCAAAGAAGTACAAAAAAATTAAATGGTGAGCAGTGGAACTTTATGGGCATATTTTGTAAAGGTATATATGCAGATGATGAGCTTATTCACTGTGAGGAGACTTATAGAGATAAGAGCTTTAACCTGACAATGGAGACTTAAATGGAGACTAAGATTGGACAGAAACCTAAGAATGATAAAGGAAAGAGAGAAATGCTAGTGGTGTGACTGCAGCATAGAGAATTAAGCACATTTACATTTCAGACATTAAGCTGAATCTAATAAGTAACCCCCCACTGAGACTGCTATTATCACATTTTCATACTTGCCAAATTTCTTTTGGTACCTTCAGCTCTTAAATTTTTTTCCAGTACCAGTGGTTTCTGTTTCATCCAAAATAGCTGTTAAATATGTGCATTATTTGTCCAGGTAAGCAGTGGTCTGGCTACAAAATGTTCTGATAGCTGCAGGTTATCAGAAAAAACACCTAAAAAACCAAAGTGGAATTGTCTTGACAGCACAAGGATAATGCCCCTGTGAAGCTAAATGTAACAGGCTGTAATTGTATCTAGTTTACTCATTATGTCATGCTCGCACTAGTATTCTGCCAGCGTCAATGCAGGACGGTTTTCTGGTTTTCATAGCTCTGACAGAGCAGAGAAGATAGAAGTCAGACTCAAGAACGTCTTGTAGTGAGATGAGACTGAAACTGTCCACTGCAGACACTGTCTGTGCTTCTTTACCTTCATGCTGAACTCTGCTGTAATTCCCTTTC
>VOQK01042339.1:6777-17747 GCA_015052645.1 Benitochromis conjunctus | reverse complement strand
GCTGACATACAGAAGAAGCATTGAAGGTTAGTACGAGTATATAGAGGCTGGTGGCGAATGAAAAGAATTCAGTATCTCAGTGCTGTCCTGCTCCACCATGTTCAATTTGTCGAAAAGACATTTCCTTATTTGATGTTTTGATATCATCATCATCTCCTGTAGGTGTTCTCTACTCATGCTCATCCAACCCTTCTCTGGATAGAGTCTCACGTGGTCTGTCTGTATGTGAACCGAAATCATCAGCATGGATGCCAGCATAGCTCACTGGGTTGAACATGTGACCTTAATAATGAAGAAAGTCTGCTGCAGGTGCCTGGGTTTCAGCACACGCTGGTGTGTTTCCTGCATGTCACTCTCTCTGGTTTCTGTCTCTTTAACATCAACTCCACTGTCCTTTCAATCAAAGTCCTTTCAGTTAAATTCATCTGAAAAGAAGTCTAAAGCACTGTACAGGTCTCACGAGGCTTTGACCTAGATTTCAACGTGTCTGCCAGCATTTCTTTCATATAAAATACACGACAGACAGTAAACTTTGTAAATCAACATCAATCAAATCTACATTACCACATCTGTCATCACCATGGAGCAGTCACACTGTTACAGTCTGTTTAAGACTGTGTAGAACTCCAAACGCCACTGGCAGCGAGCATCCCTGGTTTATTCTCCAAGACTACAGCGATTTGTGCTAAATTGTGTGAGATTCCTCCCTAAATCCTGGTGATCAATCAAAACATTTCCAAAACAAGCCTTGGGTAACATATTCAGGAAAAACCCTGCAGAGGAGGAGCTGAAGATGGCTTAGTTGAGTGTAACCCCCCCCCCCCGTCCTGGGTGAGTTTATGATTAATCTAAGTTGTATCAACAGAATCAATATTTTTGCTCTGCACAAGAAACAATCTTTGAAACTCACAATATCTGCTAACTAGGCTAATCTTCAGCCCGAGCAGATGTTGTCTGCGGTTTGATAGATTTGGGTGAGAGTAGAAACTGTCTGGAGCTCTGAAGCCTGCCAGATGCTTCTGTATCAACACCTCTTTTATCACCTGATGAGAGTCATCCTGCCAACTATGACAGTAATTCCATTTAAGAGGGCCACACTGACAGCAGTATCATCCCATCATGGATGAGTGGCATTGACTGAGTGCACATGTTTACATTTGACACGCGTTTTCTGAGAGTAGTCCTGGTTAGCAAGCGCTGTTGGCCAATGTCTGGGCTTCCTGAATTTATGCATTCAACAAAAAAAAGTAAAAGAAAAGATGAGCACATTCTGTCAGAGTTCTGTGCCAACCTGCATAGCTCTATTTGTACATGGAAACCGTGTTTCATGTGTAGGAGAACACCACTAAATGGGCCGCCGTGATGTAAGGTCAATCCTCCTACGTTAACACCCAGGAACACAGCGATTAAACATCAAGACTCTGGATTCCTGCTACTGGTAGGAGAAAAAAATACCCAGTCAACACCACCACCTGATGACTTTCAGCCTTAGGTAAACAGACTGTCTAATGGTAAGAAGAACTAGTGTTGTTTTACACTTGTCAGATTATACAAACACATATGACGTGTGTCTCGCGCTATAATCAACTAATCAAGTGGCAACAGTCAACAATACAGCAATGTGCTTTAAATAGCCTCGGTGGCTTAGGTATGTCGACACGTGTTCAGTTTTATGGGAAGACTGGCACACTAGGATTTGGCAGCTACTTATACTCACAAGTTCTAATTAAAACGCGATAAACACTTTTGTATATTTATCACTGTTCAGCTGTGTCTCACTCACAAAAGCAGCAGCGTTATACAGAAAGGCTTTTTTTTTTTTTTTACATACCTGTGTTTGATGTGCAAGTTAAAACTGCACCTCACGTTAACCGATTCCTGCCTGTTCTTGTGTGCTGGAACATCTTGATGCATCAAATTTAATCCTAATGTAGATTAAGGACATGAATAAACAGTGCAGGCAGGAGCGTCAAACAGATTACGAGTTTTAAAAGAGCTTTATGACAAATTATACTGCTTTGATGTCGTTGCCGAGTCAAAATGTAAAGTCCTACGATTCTTTCAAAGTGCAGTGCTATTTTGCATTGCGGTGCTGAATGTATTTTTATTCATGATCGTGGATTCACAATAACTGGTAGCCATCAGTTTAAACCAGGTAAGGTGATATTTTTCTAATTTGCAATCAATCTTTAATCGCATCAGATGCAGTTATACTATTTTTGGCTCCTGGTTGTCTTCACTGACTGACATTATTTTAGGGAACGCTAAAAACAAATCCCTCTTCACATTTTCTTTTCACTGCAACATGCCACAGCAGAGTCCACAACTGTATGACGATTGCACCTTGAAGAGGAAAAATGCCTTTTGAAATAACAAACACTTGAAGCCAGCTCATTACCTGGGTGACATTGTTTCTTCCAAGGCAAGCCTCAACTTTTCATCATTATACAACTCTCCCCATTGCTCACCAAAAGAAAATTTATTACCCTTGCTCAAATCCACTTAGGACAGTATGCATTCCATAGTTGGCTGGCTATGAGAGCCAAGCAGTTTGAGCTGAATGCCTTGCACCAGCTGAGGAGATGTCAGGTGTGAAGCCACGCCTCCAGTGATTTTGACCACAAATAGATAAATGTAGGGTAATTGGTGCAGGCATTCAAGAACATGAAAATTATTCCTGAGATTCATGCAGAGGTGTGCTAGCAGCTCTGTTCTCTGCAGCTAGTAGGCGCAGCAATGCTTTGAGCTAAATCCTAATGTTAAACTCCCAGGGCCTGATTTAGCAACGTGTTGCACCAGTGCAAACTGGGTTTTAGAGTTAATTTTTTTTTTTTTGGTATTTACATAGAGAGCACAGTGACAAGATTATGTGTACGAGGTGGGAACTTGGAGGTTTTTGGGACTGATCCTTTTTGCATATGCATTTCTGGCAGTTCCTCACTCAAGGCGGCATAAATCATAAGGAGGAGAATATTTAAATCAAGCACACAAACTGATTTATTTATGTTTGCAACATGCAATTTACTGCTAATTGCATCGATATTTAACACTGAACATCAAACTCACTCTTTTTACTCACATGTGGGCTGCCACTCTGCATTGAATCGTTAATTATTATTAATCTCTGTCTCTCTTGAACAGTGTGTCTTTGTCCTGTCTTCCTCCCCTCACGCCAACCGGACCTGAGCCTGGTTCTGTTGGAGGCTTCTTCTTATTAAAAGGGAGTTTTTCCATCCCACTGTAACCATATGATGGTTGGGGTTTTCTCTGTTTTCTTTGTATTATTGTAGGTTGTTTACCTTACAAAATGAAACGCCTTGAGGCAGCTGTTGTTGTGATTGAATTAAACTGAACTGAACTGAACAAAAAAGGATGCCTTATTTTTTGCACTTGATATTGAAATGAACTGACTGCACCTGTTTTTAAAGAACAAGACAGCGTTTGTGAACCATCTGTAAAATTAACCCCACTTGTGAGGCCCTTTTAACCTTTTGCCTCAGATTTGATGTTTTTTTATGTAAATTAGGAACAGCAAATTGGTTTTGGAGGAAACAAAATGTTTTCTAGATTAGCAGCTAGATTACATGTTACATTCTCTTTCTTTCTTCCATCATTTATTGTGTTGGTCTAACATCCACACTCCTGACTCCTTCTGCTGGTTGGTTTTATATTAATGAAATTTGTTGGCTTAATTTTGCCTTCTTTTATAATTTTGAGATGATTTTCATATGGTAGTCAAATAGACAATTAAACAATATCTGTAGAGAGACAATTATATAATGCAATGTGCTATATTGTTTCTAATTCTTGGATATTGTTATTTCTGAATCGATCTTCAGAAATGATAATCCATTCGTCCATCCATTAGCTTCCGCTTGTCCAAAGCTGGGTCAGGGTTGGATGGATGGATGGATGGATGTCCGGATGGATGGATGTCCAGATGGATGGATGGAGATTGTAATAAGAACCTAAAAGTACTCATTTACATCAAACCCCAACAACATCCTAAAACAGACTTTTTAAGAAGCAGTGGTATGCTAATTTCCCTCCAGCAGTAAAATCGCACTTTAGTGGAAATTATGTCAAAGTTTTATTTGTATAGACAAAGGTTTATTAATATACATTATATGTAGTTTAAATTCATTCAGTGCATGGTGGTTGTCTTAAAATATTTGTTCTGATTACCTTTTTAAGCTGAATCCAATTGTAAAACCAACTGACTCCTATATGGACTTAAAAGTCGTGCCGCTGCACGACTCCTAACAGGAACTCGTAAAAGAGAGCATATAACATCTGTCCTGGCCTCACTGCACTGGCTGCCTGTGTCTTTAAGCATTCAATTAAAAATTCTTATGTTTGTTTTTAAATGCAATCACAATCTTGCCCCGCCTTATCTCTCTGAGCTTCTTCATCAGTACACACCCTGTCGGTCTCTTAGGTCAGCTGACCAGCTGCTCCTGGAAGTACCGGGATCCAGGAGGAAGCTCAGAGGGGACAGGGCCTTTTCTATTGTTGCTCCTAAATTATGGAATAACTTGCCCTTGCACGTTAGAGAGGCCCCTTCACTGTCCACTTTTAAAACACATCTTAAAACCCATTTTTATTCTTTGGCTTTAGACTTAGTTTCTCTTTTAATTAAATTATTTATCAATTAACTAATTAATTATTTTACTTTTTTGTTTTTATGTATATCTTATGTGTTTGTATTATTTAGCTCTAATGTACAGCACTTTTTGTCAGCTGTAGTTGATTTTTAAAGTGCTTCATAAATAAAGATGATGATGATGATGATGATGATGATAAAAGGAGATATTGTTCAGTATCTGCAGCAATCAACAGTGCAAACATTCACCAACATCTTTGATTTTATTTGATAGGTATTAATTGAGGTTCTTGACAGATTCACAAACTTATTATTTTCATTGTTGCAAGAGAGGAAATAAATTTAGGGGGTCAACAAACTCGTTAGGACTCATTCTCTCTGGACCAGTTTGGATTTCCTGACAATCAGTCCTGTAGTTGATCAAAATATGTGAGTCAGCACAGACGCGATAGGATGATTAAGAAACCAACGTTTCCCCTCAGGCAGAATCCATTTTTCTACTCATGAGAATACATCTTTTTATTTTGGAAACATCGAAAGTGTTCCCTTCATGTCATTGATGTGCTGATGTTGCCATTTCTTCTTTGAAGTCTGTAAAATTTGCATATTAATTCAGTTACTTTCAGAAAGTTGTTGGGCGGGGAAAAAACACAACTGGGTGTAGACTGGCTGTGGACACTTGCCTCAGGAGCTCTAAGCTTCACATTTGCTCAGAAGTAGAAGACGACAGAAACACAGCTGCCTTGGCATTTCATATACACATGTGTATTCCATGTTAACTTCATCTGCTGACTTTGAAATTTTAAATATGACTTTAGCGTAAAATGCACCAAATCCAATTGCTTCAAACCACAAACATTTGAATTCTCATCATGCATCTTTCAGATCATTTTGAGTCATCAGCTCCTGTGGGAACAAGTCTGAAGATAACCCATTCAGGAAGCCCATATTAGAGTCAGCGAGGCAGATGAGAACAAAAACACAGAAAACATAGCCCTGCAGGTAAAAATTCTCATGGAAAGAAGAAGCTTGTGGCTGAATAACTTGCTTTGCAAAAGAGGCAAAAGCCATGTAAAAGTCTGCAGAAGAAAGCAGAGAAGGGAACACAAGGAACATTTACATTTTTGTATTATTGCAGACGGGCACACAGCTCAGCCATCAGCTTTCGATGATGATAGAGACACATTATGTCATTCAGGAAAAACAGAACTTCCTGTGTCAGGAGTGATATATTTGTTTGGGGTGGAATAATCTTTTTCCCATCATGAATGAAATGAAGAGGATTACAATACCATAAAATCCTAAACAAAATACTTTCTGGTCTTGAAACTTCAAAGCTTGACTACAACTGACAGGCAGCAGATAGTCACAGTTGCACATTTAAATTTGGATTCTCTGGAACCTTTTGGGGCCACCCAGATCTGCGCATTTCAACAAACAAATCTCATCAAGGTAGATAAGCACCTAGCCAAAGTAAATAAGACTGCGTCATCAGTCTTTTTCTTTGCTCTTTTTTTTCTTTTCAGATGCAAAGCGTCTCACGGAAATGAGGTAAAACTCAGTCACGGACTCAACAAACCTTTGACGCGTACTGAGTCAACAACTAATTCTATACAGAGGGAGCTATTTGGTCATTATTGCATCAGTCATAATAGCAGTGGTGGAACCACTGCAACCGTCAGTTTTATAGTTGAAGTCAAGTTTGAATCATTACTTACACTGTGTTGGCCTATTAGTGACATAGGCCAGCCCAATGTAAGTAATGACATTCAGTATACTTTTTTTCCTACGTGGCAAATTGCTGTAACCAAAACAGTTGAAGTTTTTAGGTCACTGATTCTCATTATTTGGTTATGCAGACTTGACTTCCATGCGGAAGTTGCACATATAATATAGTTAATTTGTTTTATGCAACCACCAATTAATTTAAATAATCTTAAATGGTTTCTCTTTTTTCTATTTCTATATCTACATCGATATATTTATATATTTATATTAATATATTGGTTGTTGCTCTGTTAAAATGTTTCCATCTATGAATCCATCCCTGCATCCATTCTCTTCTGCTTATCCTCATCAGGGTCATGGCTGGGTCATATCCCAGCTACTATGCCACAGCAGGGTACACCCTGGACAGGTCGCCAGCCTGATGGAAGGCTAACACATAGAGACAGACAACCATTTGCTCTCATATTCACACCTATAGACAGTTTTGAATCACCAATTAACATAGCCCTACTAACTACATGGCTTTGGACTATGGGAGGAAGCCCAAGTAGCCACAGAGAACCCACGCAAACAGGGGGATAACATGGAAACTCCACACAAAAAAGCCCCGGACAGATGGTGGAGTCAACCTCAGGACCTTTAAAGTCGCAGATACCGGACACCCATCCTGACACAACCCCGAAGGAGATTTGTTTCCATTTGGAATCAAACCAGCAACCTTTTGCTTGTTAAGTGAATGCGTTAACCACTACAGAAGTAAAACTGCAACGAAAAAAGGGTTCCCAAAAATGTCCTGTAGCATTTACATAATGTAATTTTAGTTTAGTGAGTAGCCTCCTAATTAGCTACTGGCTGTGTAGGTTGGCCAGAGGGGCTGGCTCTGGCCACTTCTGGGATACACCCTTGTAACCAAGTGTAAACAATTTGTTTACAAGAAAAAAAGCTTACAAATTAACATGTTTTATCTATGAAGAGAAAAAACATTTTAAAAAAGTGATGCAGAAAGTTGCAGCATGTCCCAGACCATTTGTTTCTTCTAATATAATCCTATCTAATCTCATCTAATGCTCATATATCAGCTACATAAAAAGAGAAATTCTAGCAGTAACTTACAGAGGCAGTTACTCTGATATCCTGCAGGGGGTCCTTCTGCTGCAGTTATTTTTCTTCCTAAGGTGACCCTGGTTTGATCAAAACTGAAGGTCCACGACTGCATGTCTGAAACTTGATAGTACCGACTATCTTATTCTAGTATCTACTGTTACCCAATGCAACTGGACAAACACTCCAGTACATTTCATCACTTGAAGATGTGAAGTGATTGCCAAGTACTTTGCAGCCTCTCCGACCAGCACTAATACTGAGCTTTGTCAACAACCTTTAATGCAGTGCACCTATTCATTATAAAATTCAATAATGCAACTTAATCATGCCAAATAATTTAACATGAGTATGTTTTTAATAAAAGAGTGTGCATTTGCACAACCCAATTACATGTCCATTTGAGTCTGAGTACAATCAGCTGTTTGACTCTGAGTAGATATGCATCTATAGACTCTGGCTACAGTGGAAGGCTTCATTTCCAGTGAATTGTTGGCTCAGAGCTGCCCTCTGTGTGCATACCTGCGTTTGTACATGAGTCTCTGCTTGTGTGTGTCGTTCCTTTGTGTTTTTGTTGCTTGCAACTTGCCTGCACCAGAACTTTCGGATCACAGAGCTTGAAATATGTACATTCGGTGCCAGGATCCTTTGTATTACTGCACATTGTGCTGTTATATGCAAACGTGTCATGCAAATAGACGCATTTGCTGCAAACAGAAATCAACGTTTCCCTCTGTGCCATCTATGAAACCAGCTGTCACTTTCAATCTCCTAGTACTCTTATTATTGCTCAATAGAAACTCTCTTGGAAGCTATAGAAATTTCCAGAGTTGTCACATGACGTCTACCTTTTTTATAGTTATGGTGATGATTAAGGAATGCCTCTTGCTCATCTCTGATCAACTAAAGTGCGTAAAAAAAGAGGAGACTTCTCTTTTAAATCAGGCAGAAAGGAATGCACATTTACACTCACACGCCTTGGGGCTCATCCTGCACCAAACATGTTTTTTGGAGTGCAGAAGGAAGACTAATGGGGGCACCTTTATCAGTTCAGCTGTTACGGCACACTGTCCAGCTATGCCTGAAATGTGACAAGAAAAGAGTATACTGAGTTAAATGTGTGATGAGTACTTTTTCCACATAGGTAAAAATGTAGAACATATTGTTAAAATGATTTAGACTTTGCTTCGCAATTGCTGTCATATTTATGTCATAAATTACCTCATATTTAGTTTTTGTTCATGAAGATCTATAACTGGCTCTTATCAGGCTGTAATGAATCTCTTCTTTAATTTAAACGTCAAAAGAAATCATGGCGTTCCTGCTGTGTGTTTTGTATGTGCGCACATGCACACACGCAAGCAAGTGCAGGCATGAGTGTGCCTAAAAAACATTCACGAGGGTTTCAAACATGTCTTCCTGCTCTGATTGATTTTTTTCATTGACCAAAAAGATGCCAAACAAATGATATTGGAGACACTTTAAGCAGCCTTTTCTGGTGCACTCAGCTCTAACTAAAACATTTGCACTTCAAAAGATCAGCTTGCAAAAGCCGTTCATGAGACGGAGAAGACGTGCACTGTCACGGCTTTAATGAGCTTTCACACCTTAAGCTCCAGCACAAAGAAAAAATAAATAAATGAAAGACTAATGAAACTAAGGTTTTCAAATGGGAAATTCCCTTTCTCGTTAACTGCTGATTCATCAGATGGCTAAATTATCCCAAAACAGAGGGATTTCACATTATCGCACACATAATCAATTAAAATGCTGTCTTTACGGGCATATTTCAAATATCGACAATAACAGGGATACACCTTAATGTGCTGCGTGTTTTCTTGTGTTCTTAAAGTTGGATCAATGATACTACCTCTAAACGAGCCAAAGCCTTGATGACAAAGGGTGAAAAGCTTCTCCAGCTTAGCCTCAACCTTAATAGTGGCACTGTGGGGACACCTAACATAGAATTAAACGCAATTATGAAAAAATGTTTCCAACCCAAGAGGTGCCTGTGAGAGAGGAAACCATAGAAGCTGCATTCATCTCACACAGCCCCAGGTGCCGAGAGGATACGGTAGTCCTTTTCATATTGGCAGCTGTTTGATCAGACTAACAGCGCTCCTTAGCCATACCATAGCTTCAGGTCTGATCTAAACTCATCATCAAATTCAAAGGAGACACCGCGTCTCCAATGCACTCCGGGCTCTTTCCATAAACACCGCTGAATTATTCCTTTGAGCGCCCCTTTTTTGATAGTGACGTCCACTTCTCTTTCACGAGGCTGAAGAAGTGTCTGCCTACCAACTACAAATTTCACAGCGGTAGATGCGTAATGATATTAGACAATGTCTCCATATCTTTCAGCAAGGGTGTGAAATTGTACTGTGAGGGCATCTGATAGCTTGTAGATCAGCTGCCACTGATAGCGTTCTCTGTGGATTGTGGGAAATGAACAGGGAAAGTAGAGGGTAGCGAAAGAAAGAGAGTGAAAGAATTCATCACAGACACTGGCAGTGAAAGGAGATGTAGCTTGCCTGCCTCTGTGTTGTGTGTTGATCATGGTTATCAGACCCATGCTAGATGACTGATAACTAAGGTGTGGTGTTGTGTAAGTGTGTGTATGTGTGTGTGTGTGTGTGTGTATGCCTGTGTGATCTGAATGACTGCACAACAAAGAGTCTGAATGGATTTAGTCAAAGCTCAAACGCTGATGCAGCTGCATTCCTGGAGGTTTATGATGTGAAACACCAAAGGAAAGGAAACAATGATCACATTCATAAGATGTCATTTTCTTCCACTTTTATCTGAGGAATTTCTTTAGTTTTTTGCCCCCCCCCCCCTTTTTTTTCATAACGCAATGTGTTCACCTTTTCCAAAGCGGGGCCCTGTTAGGAGGTTTTGTTTGAAAACCTGACCCCAGTCTCACCAGTAACGTACAGTATGGCTACTTTGCAGTAACAACCATCCACACATGCACAAGTCCAAAAAAGTTAGAACACTGAGTAAGTGTAAATAAATACAGAATGCGATGATTTGCCCATATTTTATTCACAATAGAAACATAGAAAAAATATAACATTTTTAAAATGAGAAAATGTACCCGTTAAGGGAACAGTAAGGCAGTTTTGAATTTGATGTCATCTGGTCATCTGTGAAGCATATGTTTTGTTTATAGTTTATACAACGTCCTCATTTTTTGGCAATTGGGGTTGTGGTTAGTTGCACTGAAAACAGTGTTGTATATTCTCTTTATGGATTAGAGTGTGAGAAACTTAAAATATGTAAAATTATATGGGCTATAATTTTATGACATATCATATGTATGGCTGTCGGTCTCGTCAAAGATTAAAGTTAAGATTACGTTTGTGTAGGAGAATTTTAATTTATTAATAGAATGCTCTTTGAATTACAAATTACTTTTAGTTTTATGAGTTTGTTTCCATAAATCTACCCAGTACACAGAAATTAAGAAATAAAAATCCTTTGTGAATTTGATGTTACTTTTGCTTTGTATGCAGCTCTTATGTTGGCAATTATA
>VOQK01042338.1:9303-20976 GCA_015052645.1 Benitochromis conjunctus | reverse complement strand
TGACAATTTGTGCGGCATTGCGCCAGCAGATGGCGCCAAAGGACTGTCACATTTTATTTGAAGTATCCAGCAAACTCAGGAAAAACATACAGTCTCACACAAGCACACACTCACACACACACTACACTTAAGCTATTCTCACCTCCTCTGATGTACTAACTTCCTTAGCAGGAACAGTAGTCTGGATTAGACCTAACAGTTTCCTCGTCAACCATGTATTAAATCATCGCAGTTGTTTTACGTGTTCTTCTACCTTTCCTTGAACTGGCATTACTTGCGGTAGCATTAACAGTATCTTGTGAAAGGCTCATAAGTTAGACGTATTGCTGTAATTTTGAAGTCTAACCTCTTTATTTTTCATTGTCTATGTTTACTGAACATAATAAGGCTGATGGTAAATCATCTCTTCTCTCAACTCTCCCTGTAAATCAGGGAGTGGCCTTCTCACTCAGAGGTGACTGTGCCAAGATGGGAATGCCCCAGAATTCCTCCCATTCCTCTCATTCCTTAAACTGTAATGTCTGGACATGTCTTTAGCCTGAAATGAAAGCGCGAAAGATAGAAGTCAGGATACGATAAGAAGTGGTATCAATGTGTTCTGGATGTTTTAATTTCAGTATTTTGGTATTGAGCTTTATCTGCTGAAGATCTCTGATCATTGCCTCGATAGAACCCTGTGTGATCCAGAGGCTACAACTAACACAACAATAGAGAACGAACGAGCAGCTGTGATAAAGGATAAAAGATAGAGCCCAGGGTTTGTCTAAACAGGTCCCCAGACACCGCCCCACTGTGTCACGAGATTGATCCCACTGGGCACACAGTCAAACTGCTCCTTATATCCATCTTTAGATAATCATAGCACAGTTGCCTCGGATCGCACCACAGCTCGATCTGAAAAGGAAAGTAGGCCAAAGGAGCCAGTCAGACAGGACTAGTCACTTGCAGCGTCCCTCGTGTGGATTAATAGCTTTTATTCAGCGGTGTTAGCGAGGACAAGTAATGCTTAAGGACCTGATTTGTAATTGAGCTCAGTTTCATTCAGTGTTTTAATTATGATGGGGGAAGAATCAGGTCATGGATTGTGTGGTGGCATGGCACACTGGATTTTGATCTTTCTGTAGGTATAATCACTTATATAATTAAAATCCAGGGCTGAACAAATGAGTTCTTAAATAAGCATTAACACCTTCAGTAACACCTCTGATAAGTCAGTTTTACCTTTGACCCGAGTAACTCAAACTTGATACTAACTTTTGTGCTCTACGACCGACTTCAGATGAAACTATTGTGGTATGGGCGTGGTTTCACGCTCGGCTGACAGGCTGGCTTATCTGTCAGTTGACTTACAGGAAGTGAATATCCTTGAATAATTTCTTGGCTGTGTGTTTCATTCTTTGATCAGATGTTTAGGAATGGCACATGATGTAACATTTCGACCAGGCGAGGTGATGTCGTGGCCAAGTCGTGCTATTTGTGTGATGCTGGAACGTCTGGGGTAAAACCACAGAGTGCAGTTAAAGGTTTAAACTACTAGTTGTGATAAAGCTTATAGAGATTTTTTTTCTAATATAATAATACCCACACCCCTTAACCACTGCTAGCAACACCACAGAGAGATCTTAGGGCAAAATCAGCTACAGCTAGATCTGGATTGGGTTGGGCTAGCTATTTTTAAACCCATTACAAAGTTTATGCATAAAATCCCAGCTTACCTCTTAAACTCTACCAGCTAGTGCTGCCTTGGGATTTCCTGAATCAGGTTGCCCAATTAAAACAACTAAATTTATGAATATTCAACATCCGTCAGCTTTAGATGGAATTGTCTTTGCAATCATCTTCTCTCAGCAGTGTTGTTTTCAGACTACACAAAGCTGCAGTTTTCTGTGGGGAAAAAGGCTAAAGTGGGTTTTAGGGCTATCTGATATGTCCAACATGGAGAAATATATTATAGCCTAGGTTAGGTTTAAACCTTTGAAAAGATTGAGTGCAGCTGACTGCTTGTTGGGAATGCTTAATGTTAGCTTCTTCTGCTGAAAGACAATTATATATATTATATATTCCAACAATTATATAATCAATCATCTGCGTTTTCAGTTCTGTAAATCCAGCATGGGTCCAGAATTTTTCCTGTTTCACGTAAACACAAATGGCTGTCATCTTCTGGCATCGACCATGCCTGTTGCCCTCCTTTTTTTCCAGTCCCTCCCCAATTTAGTAGAAATGTGGTTGTGGGAAGAGGGTTAGTGACATCCTCCTCCAAGGCCTGATGCTGGGTCATGTGACTGTGTCCTACTACACTGGCTTTACCCTCCTGTCATAACGGCAGATTCAAAACTCTGACTAACATGGCATGACATCCGTGACCTTCCTCCCCCATTTGCGAACCCCTTTTATTCCCCTCTTTACATCATCTTTACCCCATTCCTCCGCTGAGTTCCCTACTATTCACATCGTTACGCTGTGTGCTGTGAAGTCTGCCACCTGTTCCTAGTGATACCTTTCCCTCATGTCATCGTTATGTGCCTGACAATCAACACCCTAAACGTTTCAGTTTAGGGTGTGCACGTCTGTTACCCCTCTTCTGCAGCTCTCCATTGGTCACTTTTCTTGTGCCCGTCAAGCGTCCAGATTTATAACTCTCCTCCTGAGGCAGGTTTATGCAACAGCTCTTTTATAACCTCACCAACCGAAGTGCAGAAAAAGAACTCTGTGGGAGAGAGCAACTACAAACAGAAGAGCTGAAGTTTTTATGTGTAGTATATGTGTATCACTTTGTTGTTATTTATCTTCCTGTCAGTATGGGGAGAAGATTTGTGAGGCTCTATTTCAGTCCAAAATGTGGTAATAATGGTTTGACAGTGCCAAAATGTTTTTGCAAAGCTTTCACATAAGCATCACATTACCAGCTCACCCACACAGTTAAAAACTTACTGTACAATTTCAAATTGCTTTCTGACTTCTAACCAGATCATGTTTGTTTATTTTTTCCATATTTGGTCCCGGCAGGAAGCGTGTGGCAGAGCTGAGTGTTCACTGAGTTTACATTGTTAAAAATTGCACAATAGCCCCACCCAAGGATGCCAACGTATCTGTCTCACGGTAAAACACGACTCTGCGGGAAGTAAGTACGACAGCACAGCAGTCAGAAACAAATATTCATACCTCTGCAGCCAAATCAGTGTTAACACGTAGCGCTGTGTTATTACCACATGAGTCACACATCAGTCTCTTTCATTTTCACCAAAACCACTGTGATATTTTTGTGCTGGCAAAGGACAGAGTGTACATGCTCAATCCTACCTGTTTGCACACTGAATCATTCTTCCTACATGCATGTGCATAATGCCCACACAGCTGTCATTACACGTTATCCTAAAGATGCCCTAGAAATGACCCTCTGCACTGAATTGAATTCTGAGAATTTTGGATAGGCTAGGCTCAGAGGAAATTACTCATATCCTGTGTGGAGCTGTGGAAAAGGAAGTCTCCTATGACACCAGGAGTCTCCAGTCTACTGACCCACATCAGTGGACTCTGGATTCAGCTATTCTGTAGCCAACAGTGTTGCATTGCAGCGTAAGGCCAAATGAAAAAGCAAAACAAAAACAAGTCAGTATCAGTAAGTGAATAAGACGTCACATTGTTTTATTGGTGCAATGATTCTAAACATGCCCTGGGGAGTTTTTCTGTCTGCAAACAACAGCTGTTAGCATTCAGTGTTTCCCTACAAATCACATCATTTGGATAGCTGAGGCCTTATACAGTTATCCTTCATCATGAAACATTTGCAAGGTGATTGTGTTTGTAACATTTTGAAAGTTGCACAGTTCCTATGAGCTATTAGTTTGTTTTTTTGTAGCTTTTCCGTATTTCTGCCCTTCGGCATCACATTGCTGCCACTGGAAAAGTGTGAAACCGGTGATAGAATTAGGATCTTCTTATACAAACGTAGCCGCTTGTGTTCGCGCTAGTGCTGCTTAAGACAAGACAAAACATGAGTCTGCTTTTCTTGGGCTGTGTGAGAGTAGCTTTGGATGACACACGGTTGAAAATATTCTTTATTTATCTAACAGGCCTCGGTGCAGACCGTCAGTTGATGTACTGCCTGCCATTTTAACTCATCTGCCTTTAAGGCCAGACTTACTTTAAACCAGAGCTTAAAGTGAACGTAGCCAAATGCTGTCCCTGATAAGCTGTACAGTAATATATGACTTTAAGTGTCTCAGTCTATTGTCTAGTGTTGTTGTTGGATTTCATTTAATGAAATAGTTATACATGCTAATAGTTTCTTAAGAGTTGTTTTTCTTTTGTGCTTGTATACAAATTCCGGAAATTCTTAACATCTCAGAATCAGTTTCATCCCGAAGTCTGTCGTGACAACAGGAATAATGGTGGAGCTATGCTGTGGGGGTTTGGTTAGTATCTAATTTGAGGACACTGTAGCCATTGGCTGTTTTCTTAAAAACAAATCACACTCTTAGTAGTGTGATCTCACTTAGCCAATATCTGCCTGTGAAAATTGTACCCAGGCCTCCACAGTTCTTTCAAAGAAGGTGTTAAAATGATATTTGCGGTCTGTTCAAATGCAAATCTTGCTGTGCTGCCGGCACAATAAGATGACTGAAGAGCATGTAGACAGTTGGGAGCTGCACATAAATCTGGAACTTGCGTTTTTCTTTTTTTTTTTCTTGCCTTTGGCGCTCATTGCTATGCTACGGAGTAATTTGTTGATCAACCTGTACTTAAGCTTATTGTCTAGCTGCTGAAATGTTCCCAAAAGAAAACGATGTTGTTCCCTGAGAGGCATCACACTGAGCGGCTTCACGTGGAGCCAGAGTGTCAGACTTGAGTTTTAATAATTTGGCTACTGGAGGCAGCGCATAGAAGAGTACCGCTCCACGTAAGCGGCACGCATACGCAGCACAACTCACGGTGCTGTACGCCATAATACTTGCCACATGTGCCGTGTGATGCGAGACTGAATGGTGTCCAGTGTTGGTGATCAGTGCACTGACAGGAAGGAAGGGTGTCTCCATCTAAGACTTCCTGTCCTGTTGTGTGACTCAGTGTCGATCCTTGTGCTGCTCTTTTCCCTTCACTCTTCCTCTGTCCTCCAGGGCATGTCTAAACTTATCCTCTCTCACTCGTTGCACTCACCGTTTTCCTCATTTAAAATGTTCCACGATTGGTCCAGATTTAGTAAAAACATGTTGCCATCAACATGTTTTTTTGATTGCATGGAAACATTTGATTCAAGACAATTTTGTATTTTGGAGTTTTACATTTTTTGACCATGTGTTCTTTAACCTTTGTGTTTAGCTCAGAGGTTATCCACAGGATGATTTCTTGGCTGGGTACGTGATAACAAGACTCTGTAAAGTCACTGTGTGTTGCCAAGAAATAGTCCACTCACAACCCCATCTTAACCCCAAATCATTACTTTTTAATTTTTTTTTGGACTAAACAGACAAGATATAATGTGTTAAGTGAGCTGTGGACGTAGTGGTTTACTTTGAGGAGAAGCTTTTGTTTACCTGTTTCCAGTCTTTATGATAAGCTAAGATGACCAGCTACATTTGATGTTTTCATTTAACGCTTGGCAAGAACGCAAATAACCAGATCTCCTGATCTCAAACTATTCATTGAATTTGCCACCAGATTGGGTTAGCAGGACTTTGTAAAATAGCAAATAAATCGATAAGAAAATTATGCTTTCCTAACTCTTGTGTAAAAGAATTAATTTGACATATCAGTCCCTTGGTGGGACTCAGGTGTTTCCAAGTGTTTAAGGCCACTTGGAAATACCTGAGTCCCACCAAGGGACTGAACTTACAAATACAGGGTGCTTGATAAAGATACCTTTGTGCTGATGACTTAGCAACACAGAGGTATCTTTAACAAGCACAAACTCCCAGCATCATTTTCAAAATAACAGACTGGGTCCATCTTTAGGATTGAGAAGATAATGACTTGTTGAACAAAATGAGCATGGGAACCGTCTTGTTCAACACGTTGCAGTTTAAAGTACTTCCTCAATAACTTAAGTCTAAAACGCCTCTGGGCGCTGATATTCATAGCAAGCAGTCGAGGTTCTTGTTTGCTTAATTGTTAATATACAACCTACGTACTATCATACATACTCTGTATACTACGCCCTGATATTGCTTGCATCCTGTTTGTTACACCCCTGAGTTGTCGTGCTGATAACCAGGATGTTTATTACCAAGTTTAGTTAAAAATCTGCAAGATGGCAAATAGGCCTAAATGTTATAGTTTTTCCAGACAATCTAAAACAAGTCAATAAACAAGATGAATGTAACAGTAGAAGGGCGGGAAGAGTGTAAGATAAATGACAGAGGGAGGGAAAAAGAGGAGAAAACGCAGGACTGTTAAAGATAGGAGGCGTCCAAGCAGCAGGTCTGTCATTCCATCGTGGCAGTTTGTTAAATAGCAGAAGGAGAATTTTATCTGTTGATGCCATTAGTGTCACTGCGCAGTAAGATCATATGACATATGGTCATTACTGCTCTTTATTTATTTATCCCCACACACAAGCTCATACATAAATTCCATTGTGTTGCACGTCACGCCGAGTCAGGTCGATCACTCAAACGCACTAAGAGCTTGAAGCAAAAACAAACAGATGTGCAATCACAAACACGGAACTGTAAGTTACGCTTTACCTAGAATACGCCCTTCATTCACATTTCTGAACACTCTTAACATGCTGCCAGTCCCCCCCAACCCCCAACCCCACCACCCTCCCCCAAACACCACCCAATTGCTCTTGTTTCTTCTTCCTGTGGACTTGCCTTAATGTGTCATTTCAGGGTGTGTAAGCCTCAAACCATATGGGCTCCGAGGGGCTTAGTGGACCTCCAGCCAGTCACCCCCTGGGGGGGACCTACTGTCTGAAGTGAGTTCAGAGAGGGCGTCTTGTGATCTCTTCAGCTATTACAAACTTTCTGTCCTGACAATAAATAATAACTCCGGTTAGCTACTATCATTTTTAGTATCTCACTTTCTCTGATTCACTCTGTCTGTTCTGCCTGTTGGATTTTATGTAAGCCCAAACATTTTGCATATTTGCAAATATAATTCACTGCTTGTCATAGCGCAGTGTTAGTTTGTTGTTTAATTATTATTTGGTTTGTGATTTGTGGATCTCAGCAATCCAGGCCGGGCAGATGGCTCTGTCGTGCTCACCGATGACTCTCTGTCTCTCTCTTCCTCTCTATCATGTTGTGTGTGTGTGCGCGTGCATGCATGTGTGTGTATCTGCGCGAATGTCTACATTCATGTGTGAGCCTTCATGTCTTTGTATCTAAGTGTGAGTGTTTGTGTGTTGTTTTAGGAATATCTACTCTGTGGACCATATGGTACAACACTGCCTGCTGGGCAAAGATAAATCCCGCATGCAAAGGCAGCAGAGACACCAGTGCACACACAGAGACAAACACACGCACACACACACGTTCACACAATTAGCCTATTCTCTGTATCATGTACTTGTATTGTATAGTGTAATTAGTCTGCACCTTCACGTCTGTTGTTGTATAACAGCGATACCCAACAGGCCTGTCTTGTGTTCATCTGTCAGTCTCACTGCTCTTCTCTCTCTTCCCTCCTCCTTTTGTCAGGCTCATTTGCTTTCTACCTGCCTGCCTATACTTGTCTACATCCCTTGATTTCCATCTTTCTCCAAAGCAACTTGCCCACAGCCTTCTGAGTCATCAGCCCTTTCCTGAGTTGTAACATATAAGTCCGGTAATATACATTCTTCCCACACATCCAGCGGCTCATATGAGAGTTTCTCGATTTAATTTGCTGCTTCAGAAAGTTTCGCCTCTTTCCTCTCCGTCTCCCTCTGTTTGTTTCTCTCCCTCCATCTGCCTGACTCTGTGTATTTATATCATATTAAATATCAACTCTTTAACTTCTGGAATATTTTTTTTTTCTTAGATCTTGCCAAAAGTAGCTAACATTGCCCTCCCCAAGTAAGTTACTAATGTCTCTTGATAAGAAACAAAACGTGAACAATCTGGTGCAATTAAGTGTAGCCAAAAAAAAGATGAAAGGTAACTTTCATATCACATCCATGATGTCAGATTGTGTGACTTTCTTTGTTGTATTCTCTGTCGTGTTGCCTCTTCTCAGCTGTTCACTATCACTACAAAAAAGTGCAGCTTGATTTAAAAAATAATAAATCAACACAAAAACTGTAAGTAATGCTGTATTTAGTCACATGATTTGCAAGCCACGTGGAAATGAATGTAGAATAAATGTAAAATTCTGTATGTATTTAATGACAACAGGAATGAAATCTTCAAGTTTAGGAGCTAATATTGAAATGATCCTGTTGTGCATATTGCTGTCTGTGTGGCTGTCTGCCTGCGTGTGCAAGGTCACTAAAATCAAAATACTCCAAAGCTCCCACGCTTCTCCGCTAGTCAGGCTTTCTCTCACAGATTAGGCAGATCACATAAAACCATTTACCTCAGTGTCTCTGTACACCAGGGTAAACAATGAAACATGTTGTTTCCTTTAGAAATGTGGGGGGAGACAGACTGTAAACCCCCTGTGGCACAAATCCTCCACCCCCACTGCATCTTGTGCCACAATGTCTGCTAACTGTCTAACGTGGCAGCATGGATGAGGGCACAGCTGGGAGAGAAACTGAAAGGGACATACAAAGAGTGAAGCAGTGCACGAGACAAGGCATTTGAAAGCTGGTTAACTGGGATTGTTTTTGATGTTTTCCAGCCAGTCAAAGAGATACAGGCGGGGATGAAGTAAAATGCATGCACCGAGGAGGGAGGTGAAGAATAGAGACGTGCACAGGAACAAAAGCAATGGCATTTAATATGAAACAGAATTTCAGAGGTAGCCCACTAGCTTAGTCACCATGACAACAACACACTTAAACCACCATTTAATTGGTGCTGTCTGCACTCGTCTGTTGTATCTCAATCCACTCCTTCTATGTACAGTATATAATTACACAGTGATTTGTGGGTATCACAAACATGCACAAACCCGCTTATCTATGGTATATATCATTTTCATGGTTTGTAATGTAATACAGTAGTACACATCAACTTTCATCACTGTCAGATCATATTAGGGTTGAGTATTTGGATCGATAAAATGAGGATGAACGATTAAGTCCAGTGGTTAGGATTATTGTGCCTGTAATACATACTGAATTTAATACTTATTTTGCCAGACATATTTATTGATTGCTGTTTGAGTGATGTTTTTCAGAGATGTTTGAGACACTGTAGATGAGTCTGTAGTCGTAGTTCATCTGCAGGCTTCTTGTCAAACAGAGCAATTTATTTTAAGAGTTCATCCATGAACTCTGCACAGGGTTGGTTGAATCAGGTCAGAACACTGTTTGATGTTTACACAGACAGCACACAACAGAAGATGGTCTGCTTCAGGTGTGAAAACAGTCAGCTTCACTACTGAAAATACTCCATTTGGTTAAAGTGAAGGTCCTGCCTGGACAAAACTTGTAGGATACAATGACGAATGCTGTGAATATGTCAGACAATTACTTGAGCAGTTCTCACATTATCACAAGCCGACAAAATTCTGTAGTAGAAAGTTGTCTGGGTATCCATCCATCCATCCATACAACCATCCATATAATCATGCATACATACATTTTCCTCCACTTATCCAATTTAGGGTCATAGGTCATCAGTCTATGGCAGGGCCAACAGAGAGAGACAGATAATCACATAAACATACACATAAAGCCAATTTAGAACTGCCAAATAACCTAACTTTCATGTCTTTGGACTGTGGGAAGAAGTCAGAGAAAACCCATGCGGGCACAGGGAAAACTGACGTTCGGATTAAAACCCAGGACCTTCCGGCTGCGAAGCAATAGTGCTAGCCACTGCATCACAGTTCTGCTGCTATCAGAGGAAAAATCATTTAATGTTTAATACAACTATCATTTGCATTTTCACCTAAGCCTTATTATGTCTAGAAAGGTTTTAGCAGCTTAATGTTCACTCTTGCTTGCAGTAGACGATGTGATGAATACAGTACATTTGCCACACGCTCAGAACCAGTGTCTGACAAGATACTTTAGGTTTTAACATTTCACTTTAATTATGCCTCATCTCCATCCTCTGTAATATCATCAGGTTTTTTAGACACGCTCCAGAAAAGGTAGGAACAATGAAAATGAGAGGGAGAACTAAGAGCACGATGACATGATGGTAATGTGCATGGCTAAAGACAGTTTACTGCGTCTCAAGGTGCAGAGCCTTAAATGTGTTTTTCAGGCTCTGCTGTGAGTTATTTGTCTATTTTCAGAGAACTGTAGGCGGTAAAGAGTAAGTGTTCAAGCCAGGGCATGATGGAGATATTCTCTTGAGATTGTAACAGCTGCAGTGACAGAGAAGTACAGGCACGGTTAGAGGACAATAAGAAGAGAAAAATCATATGTTTACATAGGATGAAAGAAGTCCAAATGCTCGCTCTTCTATACATCTATGGAGTAGATTCATAACAAAACAGTAACAGAAAGCAAAGCCTACGTAGGATTTAACGCAGCCTGACCAGAACTAACCCCGCCTTTATCTGTGAATGGAAAATGCATTGTTTGTTAGCTTATGTATACCATTAGATGCTTCCTCAGCAATAATCTCTGCTCATCCTGTAGATCCTGATCAGGGCAGTGCTAGAAGTGGGATTTTCAACAGGTCAGAAGGAAAAAAAAAATCAATTATTTAAGAAAAAAAATATTCCTTTAAAAGTAATTTGTTATCAAAAAAATAAAATAAAAAGACTTTGGGTCTTTTCCACCTCAAAGAATTGGGAAATAAAATCAATGGAAAGCACAACCGATGACAAAATTAGGGGAAGGTAACGAGTCTTTATCAAAAAACATACAGTAGGTGTTTTGATGTAAAAACACCCAGACTCAGCTGTGCATTCCTGTGAAGTGAATTCATTCCCCACGCCTCTTGGGGAACACACACTAACACACACACACACACACACTTTCTCTCTCTCCCTCACATACTGTAGAGTTTTGTGGCTGTGTCTGAGCCTGCAGTTGATAAGATAGGGTTAGGTTACACAGCTTGCAGGCAGATACTATTGTAGCCGTTGACAGGAAACTAAAACAGGGTGGAATGGCGAGGCTTCAAATTTGTGTCTATGTGTATGTGCGGCTTGCTTGAACATTTGCCCTCTCCCCTCCTGGCCAAATGGTTTCCCATATTCACTGTTTTCCCATGATGAATGCTTCTACTCACTCCTGGACTGAGAGGGCTCTTGTGCTCTGTGTGAATGAGTATGTCTGCCCCCAAAAAGTCTAAAAAATGAAAAAGAGAAGCCATACTGTAGGTCACTCTGCATTCTGCCGTTCGGCCACCAGACGGGACAGTAGGGCGACTGTCCTAGCTGGCACCATTGTATTGTGGTGAATGGAGGCCCTGTCAAAGACCCACAAACACACTGACCTCGCTTGTTTTTTTTTTAATGCAGTCTCTTGTTCAAATTCTAAGTTAATGTGATCACATGCTTCATTCATATCATTCTAATGTGACCACAGTGTTAATATGACAAGGGAGTGAAACACATTTTTCATGTGATGGATTTGATAACCAACATTTTGATTGTAAAGTCATGAATTTGAATGTGTGT
>VOQK01042336.1:70195-80834 GCA_015052645.1 Benitochromis conjunctus | reverse complement strand
GACAGGATTGCAGCACAATTCTTTCTGTGACAGAAAGTCTTGAATTTTACTTCATCTCAGTTGCTGGAAAGCAGTTGACTGAACATCTCACCGTAGTTACTGAGGATGCCCTGTCAATCTTAAATGTTAGCTTTACTTTTACAAGGAAAAATGTTCAATTATATAGCAGAGAAAATAGCACATGTTTGTTTACAGTCAAACTAATGTTCCAAGCACTTACTGTGTTGCAGTCTATTGTATTAAATTTAACCTCCAGCTCTATTCCAAGGGTGGAGCGAAGTGACAGGTTTATAAAAACAATTAATCCTGTAGTGTTAGAAAAAACAAAAGCCAATAAAGGAAACTTCTATATTACATAAGGATTGCTTTAACCATTCATTTGTCTTTATATTAGCTCTACAATTCAATCAGAAGCAACTAGTGCTAAATAGAAAAAGAGGGTATAGTCACAATCTCGAATGTGGCCAGTAATTATCACATTTTACCATGTAGCTGTATTTCTTTTGCAACCTGTGAGCAAAAAGAAAAAAAAGATTATTGTCTTGGTTGTGCGATTATTATGGATATGGCTCTTGTTTCAGAATGCTCTCTTTTGTAGGTGAGCCAAGAGGTTTTGAGGTAATAGAGGCTTAGACTTAGTTTACCACGAACTCTGCTCACTGTCAGATAATGCACTTGGCTCCTGAAGTTTTTAAGGAGCCTATGAGGTTTAGCAGATTTGGAAATTTAATGTTAGTAGATTCATATGTCCTTGCAGTTGAATGATAGGATTAAGGTTAATCCTGTAAGGCAGGATGATAGGATTTAAGTTAAAAGTTTATGGAGTGGCCCTTTAGGGCAGGGTGAATGTCTGTGTGTGTGGCAAAGACAAAAAAAAAAAAATAATTAAATGTTCCCACAACCCATGTTCCTGTCATTCCAACACCTTCGCAATTAAGTAGTGGATTTCGGATCAGTGTTTCTTACTGGTCAAAGATTGGGCTGGGTCTTTGTGAAGCAGATGAATTATTTGCAGCTCATTGTGAATCATAATAGAAACAGCGAACTGGATGCGTTCCCAGCATTACGCACTTCCCGGACTGACGTCAAGCCATAAGCCATAATTTCCTTCACTGATTAGCTTATTGTTCTCTCAAACTGCTTTTGTTTAAAACACACTTTCGCTGCTTACTTTTCCACTTTTATGTTTTGGTTGCGCTTTTTAATAAGACCCCCTAACCGTTGCTGGTTCGCACAAAAGCTTTGCTTTGTCTCTCGCCCATGTGAGACTGAATCTCATATCACTGCGGCTCATCCCTTTGTGCTCTTGAAGCTTGTCTAACCCACATTCAGCTGTCATTATTATACTTTGAACTGGATTTAAACAGTTATGTTCACGTTGTCCATGAGTGAGCCCTCATCAAGTAGATACAAGCTGAGGCTTTGTTCTCTTGTTGAGCACTAAAACATTTCTAAACAATTACCGATGGCTGCCTTTATGGAATGAATGAAATACAATGCGTATTAGCACACACATAGCACTCCAGTGATACACAGAAGTCATTTTCTGCAGCCGACATGATTAAATACACTTCAGTGGGTCACCAGCTGTATAACGGTGACTCATCGAGATTGAATATTAATTGAAAGAACTCGAGATTATAGACACGAATGCACACATAATTTAAAAGTCTACACAGAAAACCCCACACTGTTTAAATAGTGACAAACTGTTTTAACAGTTGCAGTAAAACTCTGCTGCGAGGGACCTTTTGTATTCAGTATATCAGCATTTAAAAATCTATCACCCAGTAATCCGAACGGGAGCGCTGTCAAGTCAAGGCATCAAATAGCTGATGAAAAATGGGATGTTTAATTTATGCTGATATCTTGTGTCTGTTAAATATTACAGTTTGTATGCAGGGAGTTGGATAGGTTAGTACATCAATGTTAATACCTGAGGTGCTGAATAATATAATTAGGGGTTTAATTATATCTTAACTCGCTCATCAGTATGCATTGCTCTGACTCAGGATTGTCTGATGAATGCTTTAATATTGAATAACACCATTAATGCAAGTGGCTCTTAACCCAAACATACACAAGACTTAATGGGATAATTTCCTAACAGGGGATTTAAATAGAAGTTAATGAATTGTTGTCACCATCCAAATACCAGTGTCCTTTTTAAAAGATGACAACAAACAGGTTCCTAATGGAGAAAATAGGGCTTTTTTAGAGCTCTTGCTGCAGAGTAAATAAATGCAAACCACTTAACATTATCTTCTTTTTCATCCTTTCTTCTGTCTGTAGTCGGTAAGGTCCGCTGTTTTATCTTTCAGCAAGTGAAACATAGTAAGTAGCAGTTAAGTCCAATTAAGATTTTTATCATTTTGCAGACAATGTCTTTATGCAGTCGCCCGCAGTCAGAGGTTAGGGCCCGCTCTGTAACCCCTCTGTGATTTTTAACTGCCTTTGAAGTTTTCTTTACACCAACACAAAGACAAGCTCTGTGGGCTTAAGTCAGTTGGTGCGTCTCAAAAGATTAAAAGAGTGGAAGAGCATCTGTGTGTGTCAGACAGATAGAGAGAGCATTCACAAGTTCCAGTCACAATAGATTACAATGTTTCTGATTTATAAGTAAGTGTTGCCGACCCGGCCTGTTTTGACAGCAAGACATATCTGAGTATCTGAGATATGTGTTTAATATCTGAATGTTGAGGCTCGAGGCGGTGTGAAATTCAAATCAATTCATCCGCTGAGAGAAGTGTTGAACTGCAGGATGCCTTATGATGCATTCTGGGGGCGAGGCAAGAGCGAAACCAGAAGATTATAAGTCACTGTATAGTCAGAACCTCAACAAGATGAGACTAAAGCGGAAAATCTGTGAGTTTTAGCAACACTTTGATACTTTTCAAGGTCAAGTAGTGGAAGTTTTAGAAAGTTTACAAAGATCGCAAATGATCAGAAATGAGCGGCGTAGCCATCTTGATTCTAAACCCTGAGGTCCCGTGATTCAACTGAGACGGCCTTGGTGTCCTCTGTGGCAACTTTCATCCTCTTTGATGTTAAGATGAGAAACAATTCCTCACTTGAAAGATGGAAGTCTTCAAAGTTTTGCTTCTTTTTTTTCTTTGTGTTTTACCCGAGGCCTTGGGCTAAGTACCTTCTGGAAATGTCTGCGTGTGCAGGAGAAGTGAGTGACGGAGGAAGGAGAGGAGAAAAAGAATAGAAGCTTAAAAAGAAAAAAAAAATTCAAAAAGAGCCTTACAGGGCAGGTTAAATAGGGTTTTAACTTTGACTCAAACACCCACAAGAGAGGACAAAGATCCAGCTCCACAGTACACCACCTTCACCAGAATGGACAACCATTTGGCTCTGCCGCCCTCCGGCTTTGTTATTCAATATGAAATCCAAACGCTCAGTCGCAGAAAGTTAACCTTTGGCAGTAATAAATTCACTGTCATGAAAATTCATAACAGTTTTGATTTGCACTTTTCAGTTTCTATGTGAGCTCCACAGACAGAGACGTGTGAAAGTATTTGCTTTTAACAAGGATTATGGAAAAAACAAGAGATTTGCCAATGTATTTGTTTATGCTTGCACTGTCCTTTGGAGATTTCCAGGTCTCCTGATCTCAAGTGAAGCTGAATTCCTTTTACATCCCTTCTGTGTGCGCTGAAACATTTAACCCAGCGGCTCTCAAACAGCACCCAGCCCCTGGCGCCGCTGTTGTTGCTGCTAAAGGGTGATAACTTAGAAAGATCACAAGGTTGTAATTACAGCCTTCCACTGAATTGAACACTCACCATATGGAAGCTGAACAGTGTGGAAGAAAACACTCCGAGACAAGAAGAAAGTCAAAAAAGTGATTCATTGTTTCTGCAAAGGAGAGAAGTAGCAGAAAGTGTGAATGAAAGATCTAAGTGAGGACAGTGGAAAGTCAAAGTTAAAGATAGCAGTGCAGAAAAGCATCTCTCTCGTTCTCAGATGTTACAGGATGAGATGGGAAGCAGATGTTTCATCAGACATTTGGTCATGCAAGTTCGCAGCACAACACTGGTCGAACGTTGATGCTTCGCTGCAGATAACACTCATCACTTCTCACACCATCCACATGGCTGAGCATGTCCTCGATAAGGAAAGATTTTGGCCTGGAAAGATGCTTTTTTAAACCTTTTGTTTAACTTTAAATGAGTTATGGCTGTGCTGCATGTTGTCAGCACTCTATTAAGGAGAAAAGTGAAGTTTTGTTTTTATAATAAATGAGGAATGATCTGGGTAAATGTGAGTGTCCTTTCTTATCCAGGTTGAGCTTCAAAGTCCAGACAGAGACTAAAGAGTGCTTAACTCCAGCTAGGAAAAATGGGTTTTAACTCATGTTGTTGGGCTAATGAAGTATGACTGCAGCGAGTGAGATTATGGATGTTAGTTTAAGACAGTGTGGATTTCAGATCCATGAGAAAAGATTACCACGCTTTCTCTGTGTCTGTGTTATGTCTCACTGAGGAAACGCAGAAAGAAGTAGTACATCCTCAGTGACACCGCTGAGCTGAAAAGCCAAACATGATTACCCAGCTCCTTCAGGATTTCGGAGAATTATTGGAACTAATGTTTGTTCTGTGGAAACTGCTTTTGAAAAATTACAGAGCAAATTGAAAAATTTGCGAGGAAGATGAAGAAAGTGACTCGCGAAGACGGCAAACTGTAAAAGGACAAAATGACTTGTTGCTTGTTGACAGCTGTTGTTCGGCTTGCCTGTGAACAAATGTTTATATTCATGCAGCCATTGTATATTTCATTATCTGCAATAATACCGCAGGCAGTGCCGCTTCTTGCGCAGCGTGTCACTGTTCCAAATTGCAAAAACTGAATTTCTAAAATATCAGAAAAAAAAAGATTAACAAGGCGGTGTCTGAAGTTGGCAGGGGAAATATTTTATTAATGCACTTCAGTAAGAGCAATCTCAAAGAAGTGAAAGAAAAAGGAACAAAAAAACAAATTTTCATCCAATTTTTCCACCTGTAGTTGGATTACTAGTAAATGAAAAGCTGTTATACAAATCATATCACCCACCTACTGCTTATTTTAGAACACAGATTCATTGTAAACAAACCTCCTCTGTACAGGAAAGACTCACGGACATCAGCTTAAATTGCTTCACATGCATAACAGCTTGTTTTTGGATTTTTTTCAGCTTTTTGGGGTAAAGATTCCTCAGTGTTGATGAATCTATACATGCCTTACACACGTGTAACTGAGTCACGTTGCGGAGACCAGCGGTGCCCCTGCTGTAGCCCCTTTACATGATAGAGGATTAGGCAGGTGGGCTCTATCTGTGGTAACTGATCTGTACAGGCCACAGGTCATGTGTGAAGGCATTATAAATCTCTCGGCTGTGGACAGGTGTGTTTAACCCAAGGAATTGTGCGCTGCATTAGATATCCGCATTCATCCACAGGCTGGAGGCTATCATCTTTGAGCATGCCTGTGTGGGAGGTGCATGTGTCCACGCTCGTGTGTGCGTGCGTGCAGTCTGTTGTTGACCCGGTTTTATTAAATACAACCTGCCGCTCCCTCTCACCCACCGCTAAAATGCTCCATAGCTTCTTTTATTGAATTATCTTTTATTTGGCCGTATCACAGCGCGTCTTCGCCAGTCTTTGAAAGTGGCGCTTTCATAAGACACTGATGACACAGCTCATTGGATTTAGCGCCTAATCAGAGGCTTTTTAATGTATTCTCTGTGATTCATGAGATTGAATCCAAGCTTTATGAAAAGTCTTCCATTTGCATCTATGAGAAGAAAGGGCTCGGGTATTTCAGGTTCCTTTATCGGAGCTCATATCTTTTTCCATTTCAGCAGAAGGTTTTATCTGGGATTTAAAATGTGAATCATAATCACCCTTCCAAAACACATTTTCACTCTGAGATTGGATTTTTGGGGGAAACATTGAATCTTGCTACTTGAAGCTACAATTTTGAATAGATGTTTCCTATGATGGAATAAATCCTTCTGCATTCGCATGTTTTTCGTAGAATTATTTAAACCGTTAATCTTTTTGCCCAGAAGATATCTTAATTATTGTGACTGAGTGTTTGGTTTTTATGTTTTGCTTCATCTTTTAAGAAGAGTCTTTTTCAACAGCTCTTTTGTTTTCTTTGAAACAACTGGCTTCAAAACATCTCTTTTTAGTCCGCCTGTCTGAATGTCATCTCTGTGTCTCTCTGCAGGCGTGATCCGTGAGAGCTACCAGAAGGGTCGTGACCAGCTGGTTCCTGTAACCCTCTTGGCCATCGCCGTTATCCTAGCATTTGCCATGGGCGCCATCTTTTCTGGCATCATTGTCTACTGTGTCTGTGACCATCGTCGTCGAGACATGGACCTGACAGGCCGTAAAGAAAAGGACAGCCACCACCTCCACTCCCGCCGGGGATCCATGAACAGCGTAACTAAGCTGACGGGTCTGTTTGAGACGCAGGCCAAAGAAGGTCGCCCCGAGGCTATTCTCACACCCTTGATGCACAATGGCAGACTGACGCCAAATGGGAAGATGCTCATAAAAGCAGACCAACACCACCTGGACCTTGCGGCTCTGCCAACGCCTGAATCCACCCCCATGCAGCCACGTCGTAAGCCCAGCCGGGGAAGCCGTGAGTGGGAGAGAAACCAGAACCTCATCAACGCCTGCACCAAGGACATGCCACCAATGGGGTCGCCTGTTATCTCTACAGACCTGCCGCTGAGGGCCTCACCGGGGCACATCCCTAGCGTTGTAGTCCTACCTTTGCAGCAGCATCAGCACCAGCTTCAGCCTCATCTGCAGCAACACCAGCAGTCCTACCAACATGAGTATGTGGAGCAGCCCCATCACAGTGATATGAGCATGGGCCACGGTGTAATGGACGACCAGGGGGCCACCCTGGAGTACAAGACAGGGAAGAGCCCGTGCCACAACCTCAACATGGCTGATCCAGATGTGGTGCTGCCACCTCGTGTGCCCCAGCGGGAGGCCTCTCTCACCATCCCACCTGCTGTCCCACAGATGGGCAAACGCCTGGAGGTCCACTCGTCAGTCTACGGGCTTCGGAAAGGATCAGCATCTGCTGTCTGTGGATCCTCCGCCCTCAAGAAACACAACACCAACTCCTCTAACTCCTCCCATTTGGCGAGACACCACAGCTTCAACCGCGTTGAGACTCCACCACCTGCACCTCAGAGGGTGGACTCCATACAAATGACAGCACAGGGCATATCTCTGTCAAGGCAGCCTGGAATGAGCTCCTACGGATCACTGCCTCGAACGGGCGTCAAATATCTCAAGCCTGATGTCCCTCCCAAACCCTCTGTAGTCTCACTCTCCACAAAAGTCAAGTCCAGTGACTCTGGCACATAGTTAGGTTGTTAGCCTGTCGGTCCAATGTGAACAGACAGTAGTGAAAGGTGTTTTCTGACAGAGAGATAAAACAGGGAATACTGTACAACTTGCATCTCCTTTTTGTGTTTTTGTTTGTTTTTTGGTGTACAGTACAGTGGAAATGCAACACAGCTTTTTTTTTTCTTAAAGAAAACACTTTCTTTTTATATAAATATGTAAATATTATACCATGGTTGTTGTCGGTTGTGGCAGTCATCGGGCTCATGCTCTGGCTCGCTCACGGCTCCTCTTTAAACACACATGGGAACATGTGCTACTGAAAAAGAAGATGATGCTTGTCCTGAATATTTCATCCATTGGCACCCTGTAGCATTCAAGACAGTGGCTCTCTTGTTTGTGGTGTCTTTGGTCACTGAGACTTGATTCGATACTTCGTCATGCTGGTAAAAGCACATACGAAGGCGTCACAAGGGGGTTGGAGAATAATTGTTGTACAATACCTTGAGGACAGGAGGATCTGAGCAAACAAGCACTCAGAGAGAACGAGTTCGGACTGAAAGGACAGACAGCTGCCTGAGTTCTGGCGGAAACTGTGAAAAGCCTCTCAGTGTTACAGCAATCAAGTCCTGCCTGGGCATGACTGAAAGCCTGGGCCAGAAGAATCTTCTACTGTACTGGTGACTGAATAACACATGACTGTTAATACTAATAGCTTGTTGTATTTATTTTTATTAAGTGCTTTTGAAAAACAAACAGACTGACTTTCTAGGCTTGGAGAGAACGAGGACAAAGAAGAGATCTTTTAATATTAATTAATCAAGAGTGACGAAAAAAAATATTTAAAGTCATTAAACTGGAGCCAGTAGAACTTTCTTAATGACTAAAGTTCAACTAGGTCTTACTGAGTGCTCAGTGGGACCTGCAGCTTGAGAATATACGTGACCTCTGTGACGACAAGGAGATATTTATTTAAACTGTGCCAGACCAGGACTTTTACTTTTACGGACCAGAATCTCCTTTGTTTTAGACCAATCATTAAAAAAAAACAACAAAAAAAAAAGAAAGAAATCCTGAATCTCACCCTTTCACTCCTGCAATCAGCACTGTGGTTTTGTGTGAGTCCCAAGCATTTGTCTTGATTGGTTGCTGGCTTACTGGTGCCATCAAAGCTCACTGTTGCATGTTGCTAATATAAGAGAAGCAGCTGCAGCAACAGCACGGGGGAATCTGCATACAAAAAGAAGCTGTAAGTGAGGCTGCAAGCAAACGAGCGGTGCCTCCATCTTGGAACGTATCGTCTTTTCTGGCGGCGTCAGACACAGAAGAGCGGGCGAAAAAAGGAAATTGTAGGAACATCTGTCTTGCCTGCTTCTTTATCCACATGTAAATTTGTGCCTTACACCCTAAAGTAGTGACAATGTTTTCTTTAATAGCTGTTAACTCTGTCTCCTTGTTGTATTTTTTTTTCTTATGTCATAATACTTCCCTTGTTTGATAAAAATGCAATTAAAGAATGTAGGTGTTATTGTTGTAATTCTGGTCCCTAGACAAAACACACTTACAGACCAGAGGGAAGAGAGGAAGGAGCAATTCCTTTCTTCATTCACAATCTCTGTCTCTCTCTCTCTTTCTCTCTCTCTCTGGCACACATACATAAACACCTCCACACACACACACACACACACACACCTTTGTGATTCATTTCTGATTGTGCCATTAATGCGCTTAAAACGACCCTTTATGTTGTGCTGGCAGTGTCGATGAAGACTTTGTGAGTGTTTTTGATTTCCTGTTTTATACAATTTCAAAAGTCCTGATATTTGTTTTTACTTGTTTTTGGTGTTCATTTGGAGTGATGGTTAATTGGTTAACGGAACAATTAACATTGGTTGCTTAAGGAGGCCAACATAGGTGTATCTTCCTTCGGTGCGCTGCGAGAGCAATGCAATGACAGCACCATAGCAAACGTACAGTATGAGATCACCCAGTGTACTAACACAAGTCGAGGCTTCTCGCGTGCATTGAAACATTCATTTGTTAGACGGTTGCATAAACAGGCTGGTTCCTGTAGAAAAGAAGAAAAAAAAGATGACATTTTGAAACGACACTATTAAAAACTGTACTTTATTTAACCCCCTTTTTGTAAGCGAACAGTTTGGGAAGTTTAGATATTTTTTTTTATTATGTTGCCTCACTAACTCTCGTTATCAAAGCCTTATGAATGGCTGAGAGTTGAACTAATCAGATGATTTCCCTTCCTTTTTACTTGAGGGTTTTTATGGATCACCCCACACTGAAACACTTAAGTCATTGGAGCACTTCCTTAGTGTCGTATGTGTAGATAGGTTCAAGTTTTTTCGATATCAATATTCTTTCTGGAGGAAAGCCAAGAGTGTCTCAGTCCACAGCTCCAATTAGATTGACATGTGGGATCTGGGACCTGACTAATGTGTACATAGATGCTTGAAGGGAATGGTTGCACGTGACGAGGTCACGGGCAACAGATTAGTTCAAAAATATGAGCCGAGAGGAACGTGTCCCATCTAAAACATGGTCTGGGATAAGCTGCAACAGTTATAGCATTGATTAACTTGACGCGAGGACCTTCAAAGTTCAGATAAGCATAGAGGTGTGTTCACTCCAGACTTTCATAATACTATTTTGTTTTAAATTGGTGTCTGAACACCTTATTTACACCCTCCGGTGCACTGAGTGCATGAACCAGCAACATTCCCACGCCTGGAGTAAGGCTTATCCTCAGCTGAGTATTTCTGGTTTTGAAATGCTCAGTTGCGTTGTCTCCCACCTGGATGAATTGTCATGTCTACACTGAATGTGAACAAGAAAACCTGTCTAGGTTTGAAGGTTAAACGTCCACATCCTGTGTGGACAAGTACTTTTGGCTGTGGGTGCATTTATGATTCAGCAACATCAAGTGTTTTGATATTAGAGAAAGGTTGAGCGTTTTAAAGGCTGAAGGCTGCTGTGGACAGTGAGGTTCTTTGGTGTGTGCCTTTTTGTCTTTCACCCTTGTTATAATACACTGCTGTTAGATGCAAATCGACTCTCTTCTCAACTTCTCAAACTTTTGAACTTTGTAAGCTTGTAAGATATCGTGACGTCACAAAGTTTTTTGCCCTACTCTCTCCACTTCCTTAACATCTGATTCACAGCTTAATGTATGTTGTAAAGAAGAAAAAAAAAAGAACTCTTTAATTTAATGCAAAATGTAATAAAAAAAAAAAAAAAAAAAAAAAAAATTTTTTTTTTTAAAATTGGGT